>JAJEJO010000467.1:443627-563684 GCA_020662805.1 Glaucomys volans | reverse complement strand
AGAAGAATGGTATCATGCAAGAGTTCTTTGCCCTAAAATTCCTTCCTGCTCTTTCTCTTCACACTTCCTTCCCCCAACTCCTTTTCACTATCTTCAGAGTTTTCCACTTCCAGGTTTTTGAATTGTTGAAATCATACAGTATGCAGTCCTTTCAGAATGGATTTTTTTCACCCTGAAATAGGCATTTAAGGTTTCTCCATGGTTTTTTTCATGATTTCATAGTTCATTTCTTTTTTTTTTTTCCTCTAAGAATATTCCATTGTCTGCAACTACCAGAGATGAGTCACTACTGAAGGGTATCTTGACTGCATCTACATTTGGGTGATTTTGAATAAAGCTGCTGTCAACATCATGGTCAGGGTCTTGTGCAGACATAGGGTTTCAACTCATATGGTTAAGTCTCAAGCAGCACAACTACCAGATTTTATGGTAAGAGTTTATTTAGTGTAGTAAGAATTTGCCCAAGTCTTCTAAGATGGTACCATCTTGCATTCCTGCTGGCAAAGAATGAGAGGTCCTCTTGCTTTGCTTCACATCTGTACCACAATTTGGTGTTGTCAGTGTTCTAGATTTTGACTGCTCTAAGGGGTATCAGTGGTATTTCACTGTTATTTTAATTTGCAGTCCCCTAATGACCTAGGATATTGAGCATCTTTTTATTTGCTTTACACACACACACACACACACACACACACACACACACACAGAGTTATGGTTTGGATGTGGTGTCCCCCAAAAGCTCATATGTGAGTCAATGCAAAATTTAGAGGATAAATGATTGGGTCATAGCCTTAACCTAATTAGTGAATTAATCCTTGATAGGGATTAACTGAGTGGTAACTGAAGTGATAGGGTGTGGCTGGAGAAGGTGGGAATTGGGGGTGTGATTTTGGGATATATATTTGTATCTGGCAAGTAGAGGCTTCTCTCTCTGCCTCCTGATCATCACGTGAGCTGCTTCCCTCTGCCACACTCTTCCACCATGATGTCCTGCTCACCTTGAGCCCTGAGGAATGGAACCAGCCTTCCATGAAGTAAGATCTCTAAAACTGTGAGCCCTCTACTAAACCTTTCCTCCTGAACAGTTTTCAGGTTGGGTCCTTTTAGCTGCAGCAGCAAAAAAGCTGACTAAGGCACACACACACACACACACACACACACACACACACACACACTCCAACAGTCCTCTCTTAGATATATCCTTTGCGATGTTGTCTCTCAGTCTATGGTTTGTCTGTTTATCCACTTGACACTGTCTTCCCTGGAGGAGAAGTCTTTAATTGTAATGAAGTCCCGCTTATCAGTTATTTCTTTCATGGACTGTATCTTCTGTATTGTGCCTAAGAAGTCATGGTCATACTGAAGTTCATTCAGATTTTCTATCTTTTTTTCTTGGAATTCTATCTTTTGTGTTTTGTATTTAGCACCATGATCCATTTTATTAATTTTCATGAGGGCTTAAGATATGTGATTAAGTTTATTTATCTGCTGTTGTTTTGCATTTTAATCTGTGATTGTTCCAGGGTTATTTGGGGAAAGGCCCCCTTTTCTCCATTGTTTTTCCTCTTTTGATCTATGTGACCTTAGGTCAGTGTCTTACTAAATCTGTTTCAGCTTTACATCAAAATTGAGAAAGAAAATATTCATCTCCCAAAACTATTACTGGGAGGATTAGAGATACCATATCAAAAACCTTATCAATAACAACAAAAACCCTAAATTTTTATAATATAAAATTTGACCATGTATTGAGCTTTTAATGGTGGAAACCAGGGCCTAGCATGTCATAAAAAAAAAAAATCTTACTTCCCAGGGAGATGTATCTAAGATGGATTCTCTTTTTCTCATTCAAAAAGGGAAAAAGAAAGTAATTTAAACTAATTGAGCACTTACTGCTAGAAAATACTCTTTCCACTTTATATTCACTATGGTATTTAATCATGTAAAACCATATAGAGCAAATATCACTCATAGCATTGTGCCTATGAGAGAAGTGGCCCAAAGAAGAAGGAGGTGAAGAAGGAGGAGGAGGAGCAGGAGGAGGAGGAGCAGGAAGGAGAAGAAGGAGGAGGAGGATGACGAAAATGAGAAGGAGAGAAGGAGGAAGAGGAGGAGAATGAGGGGAAAAGGAAGGAGAAGAAGGAAGGAAGAGGGAGAGGAGGAGGAGGAGGAGGAGGAGGAGGAGGAGGAAGAGGAAGAGGAGGAGTTGGAGAAGAAAAGAGAGAAAGAAGGAAGGAGAAGAAGAAGGAAAGAAAAGGAGAAGGAGAAGGAAGGAGGAGGAGAAGGAGGAGGAGGGTGAGGGGGAGGGGGAAGAGGAGGAAAAGGAGAAGGAGGGGAAGGAGGGAGAAGGAGAAGGAGAAGGACACTTTTTCAAATTGCAGTCAGCGGCCAAGGATCTTGGCTTCGAATCCAGATCTGCCTGGCTCCAGGGTGTGCACTGGTTCTCCTGTGCTGCACCCCAAGTTGGAAGCAGGGGGTTGGGCATGAAAGAGCAACTTCAAAATAGATCAACTGCCCTCCCCAAAACTCTGTTTGAGCATATCCTTAATTTGAACTTAGAGAAGTGAAAACTTCCCTTCCAAAAGGAATGACCGTCCAGGGGGAGCTGGGCATTGTCCCTTCGCATTCTGCAGACTATTTCCTAACCTGTCCACTTCCTGTCATTCCCGCTTCCTTCCCTTTGCTGATATCTGGGCCCGGGCATACATCACTCCCTCTGCTCCTTAATAGAGAAGATTGATGGCCCTCCTACATTTCCGAGGGAGCACACTCCAGATGTGGAGTGACGCTTCCTGACTGTCTTTTACAACAAAAGAATAGATTAAATTATTAAAGGAAAAAAACCAACCCAACAAAACAGCAGGGCAGCTGAAGAGCTCCGTCTGCACCCTCTGGAGCAGACACTCAGGGCTGCTCAGGCTGGGGTGTGAGTGACTTCCCTTTTCCTCTCTCCTTATCACTTCCCTTTAAAGTGTGCCCGGAAGCATTGCAAAGGGGAAAGTATAAACAATGTCAGGGACGGTGCTATATTTAAAGCAAATTTAGGCCTTGCATC
Organism: Glaucomys volans; assembly: GCA_020662805.1. Taxonomy (NCBI): domain Eukaryota; kingdom Metazoa; phylum Chordata; class Mammalia; order Rodentia; family Sciuridae; genus Glaucomys; species Glaucomys volans. Next base: position 560,629 of record JAJEJO010000467.1, on the reverse strand, counting down.
CTGTCCTTCTCTTAAAAAAATAAATAAATAAACCTACAAGGAGCCCTGCGTGCTCTGTGACTTTCCTTGGTATGTCAGCTTATTTAAATAGTCAGCTAACCAGTTAGGTTTCCAAGCAGTCTCAGAGTTGACTCTCTGGCTTTCAGGTTTGAAATCAAAAGCACTGAAACTCAGCCTACTGGACCCTTCTCCCTCTTCTCCCTCTCATGACCCTGATTTTTATAATTCCAAACATTTCCTCCTTCACACTGCCCCCCAAAAGTAACATCATAGGGTTTCATGTAGAATGAGTTCAAGGAAAGTTAGCAGAATAAATTAAAGATCTATAAGTGAATGCAGAGTTTAATATACAATTTTAATATGCCCAGAATTTCCCAGAAGTGCATTTTAGTTTAAATCAAGAAAGTAGCATGTGAGGAAAGAATATACGGTCTCCATAAACAGACTGTGAGGGTTTGAATCTCAGCTCCACCCATTGCCAGTTCTATGATTTTCACAGCGACTTATACTCTCTGGACCTCAATTTCCTCATGATAAATGGGAACAATAAGAGGAATTATGTCACTTGGGCATTCTGAGGCTAAATGAACTAACATATGAAGCATTTAAAATGGTTCTTATAATATGATAATTGCCATAGACATGTTTCTGTTCTTTTGTTCAGGATTTATTGAGAGTTTCACACAAATTCAGAAAGTCAAGGCTGCTGATATAACTCCCATCAGCCCTCCTGTGTGGTGCTTCCATTCTTAGGGATTTAACACTTAGGAGGACCTAATCACTTGCTGATGCCTCCTGGGCTTTTACCTTGGGAGGATACATGCTATTTTGTTCTAAATTACTTTCCTTTTCTCCATTTATAATACAGTCGGAATATAATACTGATTTTTAAAAATTATGTTATGGTATCTGTGAAATTTCTCTTTGACAGCTCAGAGGTGTGGTGAAAACCTGCTGGGAAGGTTTGGGTTTGGTGACACTGAGAGCCTGGGCCTAGTGCTTTCTCCGCATGGCCTAATTTCCTCTCCTGACTTTTTAGGACATCCCTTTCTGCCACATTTTTATTGGCACATTATAGCCCCACATAACAATGGGTCTGTTGTTACATATTTGCACATGCACAAAATGTAGCAATGTTTAATCAATATCACTCTGCAGCACTTCCTCCCTTCCTCCCATCCTCTCCCACTCTCTTCTCCAGTGATCTCCCTTCGATTTTTCATGACATCCGCCCCCATTTTCATTTTTCCTCTCTTGCTTCAACATATAAGAGGAAACATATGACCCTTGACCTTCTGAGTTTGACTTATTTTGCTTCACATAATGGTCTCTAGTTTCATCCATTTTCCTGCAAATGACATAATTCATTTTTTAATGGCTGAATAAAACTCCATTGAGTATATATACTACTTTTTCTTTATCTCTTCATCTGTGAGGATACCTAGGCTGGTTCCATAATTTGTCTATTGTGAATTGAGCTGCTATAAACTTGGGTGTGCATGTATCATTGCAATGTGATTACTTCTAATTCTTTAACTTCCTAGGATGTTTAGGGGACTGTCTTGGTTAATCCTCCATCTGACTTTCCAGCATTTAAAGATGGTCAGTTTCCTGCATAAACAGTAAATATCATATTATCTGCTTCCAGTGTCAGGGGTGCAGTGTTCTAGGGGGCAAAACCTATTAACTGGTAACCCTTAAGAGGGGAGAAACACCTGTCTCAAGGCTTATCAGAGATTTCTCCTGCTTCCCACTTACCAAGGTTTGTGACCTAAGGTTGAAGAAGGAAATATCTTGTATTTCATTCAAACTCCAAGGAATTTATTGATATCTGAGTCCATTTTATTTCAAGAGTGATAAAAACTGTTGGACAGTTTTGAACAAGTAGTTGATTGGAATTCTGTTCTTACAAGTACTATTGAAGTTGCCTGCTATAAGGCACATAAACATCAAGGAGGAAGGCAGACTAAGAGTGGAAGCAGATGATCCCAGAAGAGAAGTGAGTTTCACAGTGGTAGTCAGGTAGGTGATGAGATTTGGTCCAATTAAAGATATGTTTTGAAGGCTAAACCAAAAAAGTGTTCTGATGGATTTGTGCACAGTGTGAGTGAGAACCATCAGGACTGATGTTTTGGGGTCACTCAACAGCATTCATGGGATGCTGCCAATCAGAATCAGGAACACTGGAAGAGATGCAGGCTTGAGCATGTGAAATTGAAGGTCCCATTATGAGCGTGGGAAATGTCACCAGTCCACAGTTACCTGAATAGGGAAGTTAACAGACAGCTGAATGTGTGGGTCCAGACTTTCTGAAGGAGGTCAGGACTATGAGACTGACTTGAGCTCATCTGTATATTGATATGTTTGAAGTCATCGGCAGAGATGAGTCACCAAGGAGTGATGTCGTCAGGTTTAGGAATCTGAGAAAGAGCTAACAAGTGAGAAAGAAGAGGAAGAGAAAAAGATAGGACCCAGGAAAATAAGATTACAATGTCTTGCAGCGACAATCATGTTTCAAGAGGAGAAACTAAGAAATTGTGGTAAAGGCTGCCAATACATCAAGAAAAAATGATCACTGAGAATCTGCAACTGGATTTGGTAAAATGGCTTTCCGGCTCTTTCTCTGAGTCATCCTAAAATTGTCACATGTCTTCAGGTGGGATTTTACACATCTGTGTGCAGAGCACTTAGTTAGGGTGTTTAAACTAGAGATGGGTCTCTTTTTGTTTTTGAAATATTCCTTTCTTTTTTCCACAAGGCTTTTCTTCTCCACTTCCTTGGGTGATTCTTTTGAAAATTATTCTTATTTTCAATTTCTAGGATTGGTTATCTAATTTTATTCTCTCTTCTATTTTTCATCTTAGTGTGTTTACTTCTACTGAAAGGTATGTGCAACTCAACTTCTTAAAGAAGAAGCCAAAGACAGCTAGCTAGCAGGGAGAAGAACCAAAAGGATCCACTTGCTTTACCTAAAGACTTTAAATCAATCACTTCCAACCTCGCACCTCAGATCTGGGCATTATTTAAGAGGGTGTGCACATCCTTTGGCAATCTTCAGTCGGATTTCAAAAGCTTAGAAGAAAGAGAAAGCATACATTGAGGGGAAGGAAAAGTGTCCAAGAGATTTACTTGTCTTGTGGCCACAAGTTAAAGAAAACTTCCAGCAATGCTCTGCTAAATCCAAGAAGTTCCTGTTGGTCTCCTTGGAATCTGAAAGATGAAAGACAGCATTTTACTGTGGTTACTCACCTGCTGATAAGAAAGACAGACTTGAGCAATTGAATCCTCAGTTTCCTTGTGGCTTTGGTTCTGAGAGGGCCCCCAAGTCTATCTTGTTGTGACCACATTAGTTCCCTGTACAGGAGGTTCTTTGATTTACACTTCACCAATTTTTTTATTTCAGATTTAAATTTTTGTGATTCTGTAATTTCAGATTCCCTCGAAGTGCTAAAAGGTTATGTGTTGAGTCCATAAGTTCTCATAACATCTTCTTCCATATACTAAGTGACCTGAAGGATTTAAGAAGAGAAGGTATGACATTTATCTTTCAATTTTATGAATAAAATAATAAAATGGTGAAGGAGAAGTTAACACATAACAGATAAAATATAAGGTGGAAAATATATATTTTTCTTGCATGCCAATGAAACAGGATTAATATGGTCTACTGTGAATGCCAAATGAATGCCCCAATCCAACCTATAGAAGTGGTGCATTTGAGGAGAGATATCAGGTGCTATGATTTAGATATGAGATAGAAGCTCATGTGTGAGAAACTGAAAGAAAGTTCAGAGGTGAAATGATTGAGAGTCTTGACCTAATCAGTACATTAATCTACTGGTATGGATTATCTGGGTGATAGCTGTAGGCAGGTAGGGTGTGTTTGGAGGAGGTGGCTGACTGGGGTGTGCCTTGAGGTTTACATTTTGTCCTTCCTGAGCAAGAGCTCTCTGCTTCCTGATTCTCATGTCCTGATCTGCTCTCCTCTGCCACACCCTTCGACCATGAGATTCTGCCTCATTTTGAGCCCTGAGCAAAGAAGTTGGCCATCTATGGACTGAGACCCCTGAAACCATGAACCAAGTAGTTTCCTCCTCTCAAATTGTTTCTGACAGGTCTTTTGGTCACAGCAGTGAAAAAGCTGACTAAAGCATCAGACTTCAGAACAAAATAGAGGAATGGCATTTTTGCTTCTATTTATCTTCTTAAGTGTTTTAAGAATTTGTGAGAGAGAGAAGCTGGAACCAAGAACACTTCCTTTGGCAGCTGGTGGGATTTTGCTGAGAGGGGAATGCATGGCATCCCAGGGGAACAGACAGGGAGGGGGGAAAAAAAAGACCGCTAGCATCCGGGAACTCTCATCTCTTGCCTTAGCTCCACCACTTCTTGGCAGTAAGTCCTGATACAAATCACTTCTTCTTTCTCACCTAGCATTGCCACTCATATATGACCACTTTATTTCTGACCCAGAATTGTCATCCATAAATGAGAAGATAACATGAAGCTGTGTCTTGTCCCCAAAGAATATTCTATGGAACCCTGGTGTGGTAATCCCAGTGGCTTGAGAGGCTGAGGCAGGAAGATTGTGAGTTCAAAGGCAGCCTCAGCAAAAGTGAGGTGCTAAGCAACTCAGTGAGACCCTGTCTCTAAATAAAATACAAAATAGGGCTGGGGATGTGGTTCAGTGGTTGAGTGCCCCTAAGTTCAATCCTTGCTACCACCCAAAAAAATATTTTGTGGAATTTTATGTTTATGAAATGTTAATGGATGTTATCTGAAAAAAAAAATCATTTTACGATCAAGTAAACAGGAAATACTGCTCAAACAAATTTAAAATATATTATTTAGTACATTTTAAAACTTTAATGTCAATAATATAAATTTTATTGGAGGAATATTATATGCAAACATTCAACTTACTTGATTATAGGAACTTTTTAAGTAGACCACCATGGTGGGTCAGTGGTGTTGGTGTGCTGCTGATCTCAATAGTGAGTTTCCTCACTGCACTTCTGTAAAGGATACACAAGAAGTAAAGTACAGATAGAACATAGATATTGGGACATCCAGCCCTGACTTTGAACCTCAGGGCTGCCACCTCATTCCCCTATAATTTTGAGAAAGGTGGCCAACTTATTTGAGCAGTCTCAGCTTCTTTTTCTATATCACAGTGCCAACAAGAACTGCCTTCTGTGTTGTTCTTAGGCTATTTGGGAACAGGAAACGTATGACCTACTATCACAGTTCTTGGCATTAAGTAGGTTAATGGTTAAATGTTAAGTCTCCCTTTTACTTCCTTTCACCTACCCAGTTTTGTGCTTTAGTGGGAGTGGGGTAACTAGTTATGGGCTGATTGTGAATGGGGTAGGGGACTGTTAAGTGTCAGGTTTTGAATGTTACATGTGAAGGGTACAGAAAGGGAAACTCTTTTTCATACCAAAGACATTATTGATCTAGAAAGGAAAAAGGAAACTTCTGCACCATAGTGTAACCAGATGTTTGTGGACTGACTGCTTGCACAAGGATCACAAACCTTCGTCTCTACAGGTTTGGTTTTATCGTTGGGAAACACAATGAGAAGAAAACACTGGAAATCATACTTGAGCTTGTGTTTGTATTAAAGCACCAGACCAACCTGCCATGAAGCCTTCTCACTTCTCACAGCCTCCTCCATGTGACCTTCCCCACCCAGAGCATCCTCTGTTTTTATAAGGAGGCTGGGGTCTTGCTAGTTGCTGAAGTTGGCTTCCAACTGACAATCTTCCTGCCTTGCCTCACCCTCTTCCCAAACAGCTGGGATTCCAGTTGTGCACCACCATGCCCAGTGAATGCATCCCAGTGAATGTTCTTTGGAAAGAAAGACTGCATTTGGTGCTGGACCGGCTAATATTAGATGGGATGGGCAGTTGATAAAGTAGTAACTTGTATCTATTTTCTTACAAGGAGATTTGTCAAAGACAATTAGCACATACTAATGAAACATGCTTCCTTTGTGATTGGGCTTTACATAAAACAGGAATTGGCCAACTGAGGGAAACAGCCAAAAGACTAAGGGAAGAAGTTGCCACTGGGCCTTTTTCTTGGTATTTCAACGTGTTCCTGCTTCTTAACTAGAAAGAACGAAAGTAACAAATGGAGTTTATTAATCTCCATGCCTCAAAAATTCTTATCCTATCCTTTACAAACTTCTTTGTCACTGCCAAAAGTTGGAAAGAAGGTAAAATATTCAATCTCATTTTTTTTTTTTTTAAAGACTGGAGCTTGACTTCTGTTTACTCAGGTCCAAGATGAGAGATGGTCTTCAAGTTACTTACCTGGGAAACTACTTCAAAGTGGCTGAGAGGTGATCAGCATGAGTTCATGCAGATCCAGACGTGCTGAGCTGGGGTGGACTTTCTCTCCTTTGCTTGTCAACGGCTTTGATGGTGTGCCAAGCGAAGCTGTCTGTAGCCATTAGCTACTTTGATGACATCAGACACACTACCTGCAACATTAGCCCTGCATTCCTGTGGAAACTCAGGTGAATCTTGAAGGATCATCTGAAAAATGCCTTTTGTATGTTTTGGGGGCTTTATTAAGAATTGTTGGCCAAATATTTATCTTTCAAATGAGGTCAATAACTATATTCTAATCCTTTCCTCTTTTGCAAAACCACAGATTCTCCAAGTTAAAGACCAATGCCAGCAATTCTGTTTTTTAGCAATGTTTGTGAGGGTTTCCATGTTTCAGTGGCTATGGGACTGAGAGGAACTGACTCGGCTGGGACTGAGGGAGCTCAGTTTTTAACCCACACTCTGCCATTCACTATGTCTTCCATTGTGAGCAAATACCTTCTCATCTCTCAGCCTGTATTTTCTGAAATGGATGAATATAGGTAACAGGAGCTAAAGAGCTTCTCAAGAAACCATAGTACCCCACTGCCTTCATGTTAAAAGTGAGAAACAAGTTTTGTGCAGTGAGTGAGCTCTTCCTAGGATTCAAGGATAGTCATGAGCAGGGTTTTGCCACTTAGCATTCAGTTCCTGTTTTTTTCTTTTTTTTTTTTATAATAACACTTGGTTTCCTTGGCAGAGCCCCCACTTCCTTCAGTCTGCATTCATTAATAGGGACTGAGAACAGTCCTAGTGGTGGAGGTGAGCATGCAGCTATGCTTGACCATTCAGTGTGTTATATGTCCTCACAATTTCTTGGATACAGAGGCTGGTGGAAGGGTGAGTCATAACTCCAGGCAGGCTAATCAAAATCAATGAAAGCAATTAGAAAATTTGCATTAAGAACTGTTGAAAAGTGAGACATCTACTTTCTTGTGGGGTGGTTGAGAGGAATGGTAGAATAAATGAAAACCATGATTCAATCATGCAAGGAAGTTCTACCAGAAAATGGACCCTAAGAACCAGTGAGAGAGAAGGTTATGAGAAGAAGATTGAATCCTCTAAATGAAGTTGAGTCCCTGGATCCAATTCAAGCTAAAGGTTGGGGCCAGACGTCCCTAGTTTCAGTCATAACTCTGCCACTAACAAGCTCTGTGACCTCCTTGGCCTACTCATTAGACTCCTCCATGTCCCTGTCACCTCAGTGAACTAAGCAAAAATAATGATTGAAAATCTACCAAATAAGGTTGCTGTGATGAACGAATGATTTCATTCATACAGAGATGGAAAAGTAGATAATTACACTTATTATGACTAGAATTGTGCTTTTCTGAGACAGTAAATTCCATCTTTTGTCTAAGCCAGTTTGATCTCTGATGTAATTGATCAATCATCAAGTTAGTGGCAGATCTTAAAACCAGGTCTTCTGATCCTCATTTCAGACAAATTAATCCCCTGTCACCACAACCATGCAAAAGATTAGAGCATTGGATAAGTCAGAGGCACAGTCTATGTAGTCTTTTAGTTTATTGAAATGCATGCCAATTAATGTTAAAGACTGGTTATTCAATACTAGGAACTGTAGGTTTTGTTAGATGCAATTATGTACCACTCTAGGTAGGGAAATTCTTTCCCTCACTCCCTCCCATCCTTCCTTCCTTCCTTTCTTCCTATCTCTCTTTCTCTCTCTCCTTTTTCTTTCAATATAACAATAAAATAAAGAGGAATCTGTTAAAACATCTGCAATTTGCTTTAATTAAGAAAAATCCACAAAACAAGACAGAATGAATATAACAAGTTGGTAGCAATTGCTCTTCAGCCAAATAATGGATAATTGAGTGCTCATTATAAACCTCTCTCAACTTTCCTGTATGTTTGGAATATTCTATAATATATTTTTCATTACAATTGCTGCCTTAATTCCTCCTTCATTGTGGGCACCATCAGGGAAGGACAGGTCTGTCTTGCTCCCTTTGCATGCCCCTGTGGCTGTCCTCTGGTACCTGCTCAGTCAATAGTAGCTAGAGGTCAGCAGCTGAGGCCCTGCCAGTTGAGGAGGAGCTACAGGCAGGTGCTACTAGATCTTCTCATCAATGCTGCTTTCACCTGCAGGGCTCTGGGACTTCTCTGCTGGGTGGTCCTCTGGACTCAGATGCTGCTAGGGACTGGTCCGAAGTGCTGGGAAGTTAACATCCTCCAAGAGCAGGATTGGAACAGTGGTGAGCAAAAGGTGGAGGATAAATAGTTCAGCTGCTTTTCCCCTTTGATGGACAACTCTAAGGCTTATTCCATATTGTCTTAGAGGTTCCCCATGAAACTGAGCCCCCCTTGCTCCCAGCAGTAAGCTGCTGATGAACACACCTTTCATCCTTTCCTTTGCTTACATCTGCCCTCCCCTATGTGCTTCCTGGGATCATTTCCAAAATAAACTGCTTGCCTTTAAATCCTCCTCCGAGGCTAAACCTTTAGGGTGCTACCTAAAACAGAAAGACAAGGAAGAGTGACCCTGAGCAAAGTCACTAAGAGTAGCTGTAGAGAGGCAGATTGGTTGGGAAAACCTTCTGGACACACTCAAAAGAACTTGGCTTCCTAATGCTGCGAGGTGGTTAAGAGGCAGCTCCTTCTCCCTGGAAAACACCTCACGGTCCATGCATGTCCGACCAGGTCATTCAATTGCTTCCAGTGGACCTTGGGAGAACCCTGTGCTCAACACCAGCTTCTCCACATCTAGAGGGAATGAGTCGGCAATTCCACTTTCAGGCCCCCTTCTGACTTCTCCACGGAGAGATTTCTTGAAGCTGGTTTTTGAATCACCAGCCAAAAATTCTTTTCCTCTCTGCATGGTGACTTTGCAGTACAGTGAAGACATATGCTCCTCCCTGAGAGCCAAACCGAAATTCCACCCTGGCTTCTTCAAATGCCCTTGGATGAAAGTAGACATTCCTTCCTCCTGCAATCTTCGTGTGTTCTTCTTTATTAGATATGCCATGTTAAATCCATTAATAGAGTGGTTATGCCTATGAAACTTCTAAATTGTATCCAACCCCAAATAAAACCCTCACGAAACAAAGCACAAAGCCAAGGAAAAAATAAAGTTGTCTTTGCTACTGCCTGCTGTCGATGGTCACAGCATAACTTGCTCAGCTGAACCATTAGGGACTTCAGTGACTGAAAGTTCCAGAAATAGTGGGAAGGATCAACAGACCTAAATGTGATTTCTGCCTTGGTTTCATTCCCTCCTCGGTAGGTTTGAATCCATGTCCTGTGTTTTATCATCTCTTCCAACACACAACAGCTCCACGACTTACCATTGCACAACTCTTATTTATCCAGGCAAATGAGAAATCTGCTCCAAATAAGAAAATGATGTGAAAGGGATGAATGAATAAGTAATAAATCTTTATCTTCTTTCATATTTCCAAATGCAACCCTTGAATTTTTGTTACACATCTAGTCACTCCAGTGTGAAAATTCAACACCACCTTGTCTTCTCTGGCTTAACCTTTCTCAAGGCTCTCCCTAAATCCTCCTGGCCCTATATTTCAATCTCTAACCGATTTCCCTGCTTTTAACATCCCATCTGTCCAGACACTCCCACTCCTGGTTTTAATATGGATTGTCTTCTATATCAATCTTTGGCTTACAAATATTCAGGAGTTCCTCAACTGAATTCTATCTTGTAGAATTTCTTGCTAAATAGGCCCAGCTTAGTTTTTCTATTCAGTACCTTGAACCCCATAATTCATCCTCACAAGTTTTTCCTCAATTTTCCTGCCACCACGCCTTTGCTTAAGCTGTCCCTTCTGGATGGCCTTCTTAAAAACATACATTTGACAAAGACCTAGACACTCTTAAGGTGTTGCTCAAATGTTATTCAATTTTCAAGTAATCCTGATTTTTTTCTTTTTCCATAATACCATACCACCTGATCTCTCCATAATAAAATTTATACTCTTATTTCAGAATGATTTTTGTATGTGTGTTTCCCTTATTTGCTAGTAAGCTTTTATAAGGCAGTAACTGTTTAATCCACTTCAAAATTACCTGTTAGCCAATAGAACTGTGCTTTGAACATAGAACTCAATAAATGAAATCCTCAAGCAAACTAATGGGGGAAGGTGGAATCTGACTTTTGGGAAAAGCAAATGAGGATAAAGTCAGGCTGACACTTCCACCCATTGCCAATGTCTTCTCAGAACTAGTAGCTAAAGAAGTAAAGCGTCTGAGCAGGTTCTGATATCACTCGGTGACTCTTACCTCCTGGTATCCATGGGCTTGGGGAATCCTCTCTGATCTCACAACCCATTTCTAATAAATCAAGTTTGGCAGAAGAGATGAGATGCCACTTCCATGATTAGATTATCAAAGGTCGTGACATGGGTCTTCCTAATCCTTTCTCTTTGGTTGGTATTTCTTTTTTTAACTAATTGGCTGCCATATTGTAAGATGTTCTCTGAAGATTCTCACATAGCAAACAACCCAGTGACATCTCCAACTAAAGCCTTGCAAGGAACTAAGTAAGGGCTCTATGCAAGAACCTAAGAGAAGCTGAATCTTGCCAATAGTGTATGTGTGGATTAAGCAGCAATTGCTTCTAGTTGAGACTGAGAGGGCTGCAGCCTTGTTGGAGACATAAGGACTGAGGTCCACCTAATCTGTCCACAGATTCTTTGCTTAAAGAACAGAATTAGCACATGCCATTTCTTCAAACCTAGGTTACTTTTAAAATTCTTATCGCCATGTCCAGACTATCGGAGCACACTTTCTTACTGATCAATGACAAGCAGATCTATTTGCTTTGTCCTTCTAGCCTAAGTCTTTTCTTTTTCTGGACTTCTTCAAAAGATTGTGAGTTCCTAGTAACATGATTTATAAATGTATCTGCATACTTATTACATAAATCTATAAATTAACAATTGAATAGATAAAACTTATAATAAATCAGTAAAAATTTATAAAATCACTTAATGGTTTAGGCATTTTATGTGTTGCTAACTATTTCCCCAATTCTGCAAACAAGGAAATGAGATGCAAGTGAAGGGATTTGATCAAGGTCAACATCCTACAAATGTTGAAATCAGATGTCATACTCAGATGGGTACGCTGTAAAAACCAGGCTCTTTCCCCTCAACCAACAAGCTCAGTGTAGTTTCCTGCTGCGATCATGTGAAGAACATTAGATAAACATTGAGGACGTCCAATTTTGTTTTTTGGGGCTGATGCCTGAGCTCAGAAAATTTTTTTAAACTGACCACATGACTCTAATATGTGCCCAAATTTGAGAACTACCTCCCAAAGACTGATCATTCCCATTGGAATTTGGCTCCACTCTCATTGCACCTGATTCCTGAGTTTGGACTAAGCACCTTGATCCTCTTTGCAAAAGACCAAGTTTCAAAGAGACAAAAGAATCTGATAAGCACAAGCTATGGGGAGGAAGGAGCATTTCAGGTGAGGAAGAAAATAGAGGAGAAACAATAAACTCTGACCTTGGGTGATGTGGTCTTTGAATGGAGAAGATTTTATTACAGAGCAGGAAATTGGTCAGCAGTTTTTCCCACATCTTGTTTAGCTACACTGCTTCCTCAGATTTCACTTGCCCTTGAGTGGTGGTCATTTCTCTTGAGTGATAGTATTTTAGAGCTTTCTATGGCTAGAAGCTAGAATTCAATTGTTTTATGTACAAAGAAACTGAATCTTGAAGAGGAAAGATGATTTGCTAATAAATTAGTGCCTGAACTAGGTCTAGTATAGACATTTTGACTTCTAGACTGTGGGTCTTTTCACAGCACCGGAGCCACCTTTTTTTGATTGAATTTCTGGTACATAGGTATATGGTAAGTACATACAATCAGAAAAATGAGAAATTATACTCCATTCATGTATGATGTATCAAAATGCATAAATGCATTCTGTCATTGTTATGGTTTGGATGTGATTTGTCTCCCAAAAGCTCACATGTGAGACAATGCAGGAAGGTTCAGAGGAGCAATGATTGGGTTGTATGAGTTTTAACCCAATCAGTGAATTAATCCCTGATGGGATTAATTGAAGTGGTAGGGTGTGGGTGGAGGAGACTGGAATTGGGGCATGGCTATGGGGGTATATATTTTGTATCTGGAGAGTGGACTCTCTCTACTTCCTGATGATGCATGCTGCTTCCCTCTGCCACGCTCTTCCACCATGATGTTCTGCCTCACCTGGAGACCTGAGGAATGGAGCCAGCCTTCTATGAACTAAGATCTCTGAATCCGTGAGCCCTCAAATAAACCTTTCCTTCTCTAAATTGTGCTGGTCAGATCATTTAGTCATAGTAGTGAAAAAGCAGACTAAAACAGTCATGTATAACTAATCAGAACAAATAAAATACATTTAAAGAGTATGAAGCTGACAAAAATATTCATGTCTTTTCAAACCCATATTCTGTTTCCTCATGCAGATTTCAGGGCTGCTTCATTTGCTCTTCCCTGTTCATGGAAACTCTTTCCTTAGAGGTACTTTGGCTATCTCCTCTTGATTCTGATCTTTGTTCGAAGGTGGCCTTAGCAGAGAGGCCTTCTCTGGCCACTCCACATGGAGTGACAGTTGCCCCTCAGTACTATTTTCTTTGCTCTGTTTTTATTGGTAACTTTTATCATCAACCTCAACGTTTTTTTTTTTTTTCAATTTTTATTTCTATCTCCTCCCTTTACCTCACTGGAGTGTAAATTGCTTAAGGAAAAAGTCTTCGTTTGGGTTCATTTGTTACTGTGCCCCAAGTGTTTGCTGGCCTGCGGGAGGCCCTCAATCAACTTTCACTAATTAAGGGCAGAATCAAGAGTTGAATCTTCAAAGATGAACCATGTGGGGAATGCATAAATTCAGCATTCAGAAACATATTCACGTTCTCAAGTGCTATCACATAATAGGGACAGAGAAAGTGGTAGTCCGACATAATTGGGAAATTAAATCTGATAACTTCTAAAATCCCTTGCAGAAATTCTGCAATGGAAAAGTTTATTTCTCCAAACAGAAGACTCATAGTTGTTGGAATTTTCATGGATTCTTTAAATAAGTGTTTAATTCCTTCAATATTTGCATTCATTTGATACATATTCAGTGAGAGTTGGCTTCACACGTGTCAGATACAGTGGTTGTGTGAACAACATAAGATTGAGGTGGTGGCCCTCTTATCTTCTTGAGCCTCTTATTACCTCTTTGCTCCTGATTGCCTGTCTTCCTGTAAGTACCTCCCTACTTTCAAGGGTTCATTTATCATTTTTAGAAAGTCAAATTCAGCCTAAATGGTGGCCATGGGAAAACTGACAATATGTGTAGCATAATTTTTTATGTGCCGCTGAGAATGGTAGTCAGTGCATAGATCAAGTTGTGTGTGCCATCATTGTAGCCGTGATTCTGTCTTCCAACTGATAAACTTGGGATGCTTTCCATTTACCTACATCTTTCTCAAATTCTTTCAATAATATTTTGTGTATTTTAGTGTACAAATCTTACATTTTTTTTGTGAAATGTACTCCTAAGTATTCTATTCTTTTTCACACTATTATAAATTAAATTAGTGTCTTAATTTCATTTTGTATTATTCATTGCTAATATACAAAAATATGATTGATTTCAGATGATAATCTTGTAACCTGTAACCAGCCTGAACACATGTTCTGGTTATAAGTTTTTGTAGATCATTTCAAATTTTCTGTATAAAACACTGTGTCATCTGCAAATTAATATTGTTCCAATTGTTTTAATTCTTTCTTTTTGAACTGGGTCTCTTTTCCTACTTTAACTTCCTAATGTCTTGAACCTCCAATAAAATGCTGAGGAGATTGTCAAAAGAAGACAATCTTATCTTGTTCTTTAAGGATAAATAGTTTTTGAATAATAACTATGAAGCTAACTGTGTGATTCTAATAGATGGCCTTTATCAGGTTGAGAAATATCTATTCTTAGTTTGTTGAGGATGTATCATGAAAGAATGCTGTTTCTGTCAGGTTTTTCTGTGTGTATTAAGATGATCATGTGGTTTTTGTCCTTTTTTTTATTAACGTGTTGTATTACACTGATTTTCATATGTTAAACCAACTTTGCATTCCAAGGACCAATCCTACTTTGTCATGACATGCAGTCTTGCATATATTGTCACTTAACTAGCAACTTTTGAGGATTTTTTTAATCTACATTCATAAGGAATGTTGATTGATAGTTTTCTTCCTTGTGATACTTGGTTTGATATCAGTGTAATAATACTCTCATGGATGAGTTAGAAAGTATTCTCCTCTCCCATTTTTCTGAAAGTGTATGAAAAGTTGGTATTAGGTCAGTTAAGATTGTTCCATCTGAGGAATGGAAAGAGAGAAGAGTGCAAGATAGACAACATCTCAGAGACCTGTGAGCCTCCATCTACTGTGACAGAGAGCACAGCCCTGCTGGCCTCGCATTTGCACTTGGCAGTAATTAGTGTCTGAATAGCATTTTAAGAAGATGTGTGCTTCCTTTCACTTCCATTGCTATAACTCCCTCTTCTTTTACACCAGGCAATCTTTGCTAATTTTATGTTACCTGCCTAGCTCCCATGGGAACTGAGTTTGAAATCTCCAAAATAGAACATTGCAGATGAAAGGAAGGATTTTCAGGAAAGAAAAAGAGCAGAAGCAAAGAATAAGAGGTAAAAGGTGCATGGTTTGATGGGGGAGACAAGGATAGCTTTGGCTGCGGAGGAGTTCTTTGTGGGAAGGCAAGAGAAAATATATCTGGAGAGAATACTGGAAGCTATTCTGTGGAAAGCAGGTACAGCAATGGCTTAACACTCAGTTTTGCAGCTCTTCATGTGTGGCAGAGAACAGAAATGCCAGCTACATTTTTTGATCCTCACAGGTACCATCTAAACAGAGATTATCATCATCGCTCTAATGCAAAGATTAAAGCTGAGTCATCCACTGTCAATGGTTAAAGTCAAAGCTGGAGCTGGAAGTCAGATCTCAGCTCTGTCTCACTGATGATAAGGAGACAGACCAGCCATCACAAGTAGCACACGGGTGAGGACTTGTCTTTTACTCTCCTCTCATCTTGGCTCCTAGAACAACACTAGCTCTTGGATGAAAGAAACGAATGCATTCTGTCAACCACATTCCACCCAGTCTAGGCCACACATCACTGGCTGTCACAGGGACTTAGAGCAGAGAGCTCCTAGGAGGTCAGATGCTTTGGCCAGGAGCAGTTAGTTCACAGTCTTCTGTGACCTGTTTTGCATGGTCTGAACCTGCTCCTTTGTTGGGATTCTTCTGATTCAGAAGGCCCTGGAGACTGGGCTCATCACAGGACTTATTGAGGAAATCTAGCTCACATTCGAGTGATGATGGTGCTGGACAGGCTGGGTAGTAAGGACTAAGGGCCCTGGTGAGAGGCAGATGTCACTTGTGAGATGTACTCTGCTGCCCTGTAACTTACACTAGCTCTACAAGATGTGACCACTATTAGCTTAGGAAGGGAAATCTGTCCTGAACATTGTGCCCCCTGAAGAAATATTCTTGAGCCCTTTTATTAATACATAAGTTCTTCGTATTTTTATTTGTGAATTGTTTCTAATTAATCAGATTGAGAGTGTAGCATTATGGGAGATTGCAAAATTTCCAAATTCTAAAATATAAAGCTTATACTGCATTAATAAATTAGTGAACCTGTACCCTAGATTTAGCTTATTTTAGTATGAAGAGCACCAGACACGAATCCTATGTCTGGTACATGATTCCACAGAGTGACCCTTAGCTGATCCCATGATACCACTGAGTATCTGAGGCCTTCCTTGCAAAAAACAGGGATGCATAATTCTTAAAAAACTTCTGAGTTTGCACTTCATTTATTTGAATTTCACAAAGTTCTCTGAGAAGCTCCTAATTCCAATTGAAAGGAATAAGGGTTTAGTTACATTTATGACATACTTTTACAGTGATCTCAAATGGTTCCAACCAAATTAAATATTTGCTCTAACAATATTTTGTATTTGTATAGCATCGTGTAATTTTTTAGAATAACATGAATTACTTAATTTGTTTTACTTTTTTCTATAGTAACTGTTAAGGATGTCAGAGAGGTGGTGGCAAGTTAAGGAAGCCATTCCCATTTTATACACACAGAATCAACCTCAAAGAATTCCAGTAATTTATCTAAAATAACGTAACTAAGAGAGGATGTGGGCCTAGAACCTAGGTCATTTGATGCTGGGCCCAGAGTTTTAAAAATTATCAAGCAACCACTTATGGAGTAAGCATTTTATTAGATACTGGATACATCTTTTAAAATTTTTTTTAGAATTTTATTTGTTCTAATTAGTTGTACATGACAGTAGAATGCATTTATACATTTTGATAGATCAAACATAAATTGAGTGTAATCCCCCATTTTTCTAATTATGCATATTGCAGTATCTCATCAGTCATGCAGTCATACATGCACATGAGGTAATAATGTCTGCTTCACTCCACTACCATTCCTTCCACCCTTTGCCCTGGATACATCTTTAAAATAAGATTTGTCCCACACTCTAGGAGCTTCCAATCTGGTACATCTGTTATGAAATAATTGGGATAGTTTGTGTGAAGGTAACCATCAAAGTGCAATTGTGAATTAAGGGAACACAGAAGAAAGTAGTTAATTCAAGACCAGAAGGCTCATGAAGAGCTCAAGAAGAAGGTGGCATCTGGCTTTGGTCTTAAGAAATGGATGGGTTAGTCAAGCATGCGGTGGAGGATGGGCTTTCCTGGTGGAGGGAACAACATGATCACAGGTATAAGACTGGGAAACATTTTCTATATAGGAAAACATAAGCATTTCTGTGTGGAGCATATGTTGGTTTTTGTTCTGTTTGTGTGCTGCGGGAGGTTGATGCAGGGCACATGCTCGGCAAGTGCTCTACCACTGATCCACACCCCAAGCCCTAGAGCACATCTTGGAAGGCAGGACTGGGAGTCAAATGAAGCTAGAAGATAGCTGGGCTCAGAACACAGAAGCGTGTAGATCCTTGTCAAGGAGCTTGGACTTGTTCCTGGAGAACATGGTGAGGCGCTGTTGAAGCAGCTTATGTGGAGGTCATCATATAATCCCGTTTGGAGATGGACCATCATGGAGGCCATGGAGGTTGTGAGATGGGATGAAACAGGAGGCAGGGGTTCAGTTTAGAGGCTTTAACTTAGGAGAGAAAATTCTCAAATGTCCTTTTAGGAGCAAACAGTTGAGTAGATAAACCTTCGCATAAGCAATCTTTCCAGAGGAAAAGAAAGCTATTTTGACTCAGATCTTGGTGGCTTGAAGTTGTGGACACTACACATCAGAATTCCTCTTGGAGCAAGCTAAAACATGCTATAAATGATGTAAGAGTCACTACTACAAATAAATAGGATGGGTAGACTGTCACAGTGTGGGCAATTTACGTGCACTATATAATTCAATATTTCAAGCAGTTTTGTGAAGATGGGTTACTCATCACACGTGGGAAATGGAGATCACAGAGCTGGCGCATGATTGAGTTAGAATTTGAATACAGGTTAGATTCTTTCTCCAAACAACCTAACCTCAAAGAAGCTTTATTTTTGGGGGAATACCAAGGATTGAACTCAGGAGCACTCGGTCATTGAGCCACATTCCCAGTCCAATTTTGTATTTTATTTAGAGACAGGGTCTCACTGAGTTCCTTAGTGCCTCACTTTTGCTGAGGCTGACTTTGAACTCGAGATCGTCCTGCCTCAGCCTCCTGAGATGCTGGGATTACAGTCATGTACCACTGCACCTGGCTCAAATGAGGTTTTAATTGCTAGAGGATCTTGATCCAAAATAAGCAAAC
This sequence comes from Glaucomys volans, assembly GCA_020662805.1. Classification (NCBI taxonomy): domain Eukaryota; kingdom Metazoa; phylum Chordata; class Mammalia; order Rodentia; family Sciuridae; genus Glaucomys; species Glaucomys volans. The sequence goes on along the minus strand of JAJEJO010000467.1, from coordinate 542,425 downwards.
TGGCAGAAAGAATGGAGGGCACAGAACACCAAAAGCAGAGAGTGGGGTGTAGCACAGGAGTTGCTGGGGTTCTGTGATGAATGAGCACACAGCAGCAGTGAAACCCTGCTGCTCACTCATGTCACAGAGCCTGATGTGCTCACTAGACAATGGGAGGAGGAGGGCTCCTTTCCACCAGGGGAGCAGAGGTTGCTTTCTGTGGCTTCCAACAATCTCTGGGAGGCTCCTGTGCCTCTAAGTTTCTGCTAATCCAACAAGTTGTGATCCATGTGTACTTGCTCAGCCAGTCTTCAGAGGGACTGCCTTGCTTTTGCGTGGCTGATGTTAGGATTGTACAGATAATTCAGACAGAACTCTTGCCCTCGAGGAGCTTGAGTCTCATGGCCAAGACATGTGTATGCCAGATTCAGAATAAGAAGGGATTCTGTTAACCTGGAGAGTTCAGTGCAGTGATGGGGTGTTATGGTTTGGATGTGAGGTGTCCCCCAAAGCTCATGTGTGAGAAAATGCAAGAAGATTTAGAGGAGAATTGATTGGGTTATGAGCACCTTAACCCAATCAGTGAATTAATCCCCTGATGGGTGGGATGTGGCTGGAGGAGGTGGATCATTGGGGGCATGGCATTGGGGTATATATTTTGTATCTGGTGAATGGGGTCTCTTTCTGCTTCCTGATCATCATGTGAGCCACTTCCCTCCACCACACTCTTCCGCCATGATGTTCTGCCTCATCTCAAGCCCCAAGGAATGACTGTCTACAGACTGAGACCTCTCAGACTGTGAGCCCCCAAGTAAATTTTTCCTCCTCTTGTCAGATCTTTTTAAATGAGCAGCCAAAAAGCCGACCAGACTAACACACCAGGTGAGTGGCAGTGCCATCGAGTGTCCTTGAGTCTGGACAAGAAGCATGAACTGCAGAGACACAGGAGGGCCTTTTAGTGAGGGCCTAACTTCTGCCTTTGTGCCTCTCTGACTAAATGCTTCCAAATGATGTTGGGGCACCTTTAAACAACATTTGGGAAACCTTTGAAGCTGGTGAAAACACCATCAGAAACACGTGTCCTTCCAGTCATTTGTTAATGAGGGATAACACACAGCTCAGGAAGTTTTGTTTGTACAGCTTTAACATTTTAGCGAGGTGTCTCACTTTCAACTACAAAGGAATTCTTCCACTCTGTCCACTCTTTGTTGAGGGGGAGGGTACCTCTTCCCTAGCTGACTCTTCCCATGCTATTTATCACTATCCTCTAGAAACACTCTTGCCTTCATGCTAGCCTCTCTTCCATGCTCTGTATTTTCCTTCCTTTCTGTGCCTTTGTTCACAGAATCTTCTCCCCACCACCTGAAATAATGTCTTCTTTTTATGATTTCTTGCATGTTCATGCTTGATTTTACACTTTAAGCTGAAATCCTGCTTATTCTATGAATAATTTCTCATCATCTCTCAGCTGGAAATTTTCCTCCTTCGAGTTCCCAAACATGTTATGAGTACTTATTTGTACAGATTTTACTGCTTGACCTCTCATGCTGCAGTTATTATCTCCAGAAGTTATCCACCTTTTTGGAGCTGTGAAGGGCATTCAAACAGAATATTCCAGAGACTCTGTTTCATCTTTCTTATAGTAGCCACTGCTTAATCAGACCTTTCTCTGGTTTCTGAGACTGAGAAAAAATACAGATTCTTATAGGCCTTGTGAAATGTAGATGTTCTAGCTGGTTTGATAGGTAAGAAAGGAAAGAGATGCATTTCGGAGGAGTAAGGTACCGTGGACTTAAGATGGAAACAGGAGGAGGGAAGAACTGAAGAGAACAGAGTAAGTCACTTGATAAAACCAGGCAAAGATACTCCAATTACTAAAACAACTTGGGAAGAAGGACAAGGAAGAAGATGAGCAGTCTGGGTTGTGGAGGTGATGACTCAGAATATGTGATGGAGTGGGCTCCCTGGGAAACAGTCTTGTGCTTGCCTAAGAGTGTTTTGTAACCAACACAAGTGGAAGAGAAGGAAAAGAAACAGGACTATGAAGTGAGAGGAATGCTACAATAAAATCCACAGAATCTCCATAGAATCCAAAGCTGATGCTGTGGGCATTCTAAAAATGAGATCATCCTTCATGGCTGATCTGAGTTGGGCCAAGAGGGTTAAGACTTGGTCTCCAAGCATGCCACTGCCATTGGATAGTGGCTTTCCCAGGAATAGGTACATGCTTCAGCAAGACGACTTTTTCAACAGAGAGATGAGTCTATCTGTCAATAGTAATTTTGCAACTGGTGTAATAATTCTTTGAGTATGTGAAAGGGGGATCTGGGCCATGTGTTACAGTGCCCAACACAACACATTTGTGTGCCTAGAGTGATGTGGGTGAACTGGAAGACAAAGTGATGGGGAGGTTGAAATATGACCTTTCAGTCTAAGGTTATAAGTAGCCTTATTTGGGCTTAGTTACTGTCAATTGATATGCTGGTGATGAAAATTATCTTACAATTAGTAACATCTTTTCAATTATGAAGACACAACCTTACCTGGTGGCCTATTTCCGATGGAAAAAATACCCAAAGTCCATCAATATGTGCTACCATGCCTTATACCTACCCTATGTGACAGTAAAGGACTGTGGAATGAATATGAGCAACAAGACTCACTGAATTACTAGAGAGCTGATCATTCTGTCATATTTCATGAACCTTTCCCCTTTGTCTTTAAAAGTTCTTTGCATTTTCTTCTCCGCCTCAATCTTGGTTTCTACCAGAACTGTCAATCTTCACATCTCATGCTTTGGTTAATTTTTTTTTTCCTTTTTAGATTTGAAAGGTACATTTTTGTGCACTGACTCTTCTTTTTGGCATTGAAGAGAGTTCTGCACCTGAGGGTGTATGTATGTGTGCTTGATCTTCAGCATATCTTCCTCCTGGCCTGGAATGAAAGTGTCTCATTTATAACATCCCATCTTCACCACCCAGACACACACAAGGACCTGGTGAGAACTCCAATAAAAACGCACAGAAAAGAGAGAGAGTCTGGTACCAATGCCCCTTGGCCAACTTCCTGAATCTTACTTAAGCCCTTATTGATTGAGTCTAAGCCTTGGGTGGTCTAGGACTTGCTTCCTTGATAAATATCTAGACAGAATGCAAAAACCATGGGTGTAAAAGACAGCTAACTAACATAAGGCTTAAAACAGATCTAGGGAGCCATACTTTCAATAAGGGTAAAAAGGACTGATTAAAAGTAAATTAACCTTCTCAAATCCTAGTTTCCTCATCTCTCAAGTGGAGATGATAGTACATACTTCCTCTGCATCATTAAGATTAAATGAAATAGCATATGTAAAACACTTAGCACATGGTACCTGTTATGTATTTGGTCTTCAATAAATTAGTAGTTATTGTTCGGTATGTACAAATAATTATTATAATTCAAAGATGGGGAATAGATTAGTTTATTAAATTGAATAATAATCTTCTTAGAAGCAGCTAAAAACATGAAAAAAGGTAGCAGCCAATGCTAGTGATGACAGAGAGGGTCAGCAGAGAATAATTATTCATGATGGAATCCTGGACTGGGACTCAGGATGCAGATGTCCACACTGCTTGGGCAAACCCTTCAACTTAGCCAGAATCCATACCTTCACATGTGAAGTAATTGTATGGGATAGATAGTGGCTGCTCTCTGCACTGTCCCTGGGCCCTGTGTTCCTGCATTCCTCAGCTCTCCTTGAAGTTCAACTGTCAAGGGTTCTTAGCTGTGTTCAGAACTGATGTGCACGGACTCATGAGCAAACGTGTGGTCTCTCATTTGCTTCTTTACCTGCAATAGCAAGTGTGGGGGCATGAGTTGAGATGAAGTAGACAAAAAATGGCACTGCAGTAAAAATTTTTGAGTGATCAGAAGAGAGAAGAGAAGAGAACTCAGAAGAGAGTTCCTCTAGGGAGCTACTCCAGTGTGAGAAAGCTCTCACGAGAACTGTGTGCACGCATTACATGGAAGCCATTGAGATGATGCAAGATTATTCTTCGTGCAACACAATCTGTGCCCTCCCGACTAACATAAACAGCTTAGGATTAGATGATGCAGAAGACTGTGGTTCTTCCAGTGTTGATGGGGTTCTCATTCTGACCACTAGGATGAGAGGGGAATGTGAACACTGTACATGAGCAGAGCGCTATCCTCCTTGTGGCCACTCTGGACCTTAGGATTTTCATCACATCTGTGGCAATTAGGGAAGAAGACAGTAGTCTGGATCTTTTGCTTTTTTAACACACATAGACATTTATGTATGTGTGTCTTATGTTTTGATGAACTGCTTTCAACCACTTTGTATTCTCATTTAGTCTAACTCAAAAGGAGAAACCAATAGCCCAGTGCACCAAGTTTTTCCAAAACGTACTGACTCAGTAATAGGGAAAGGAAAATGAAAGAAAAATATTAAATTAGCATTTGCTAAGTCAAAGAATTTAATAACATTTTTTCTCCTTTTTTTGCATTCAGTTTCAAAAATAAGGAGAAGCATATGACTACATTTGATTAGAGTGTTACACCTAAAACAGAGAGCACATAACAAGGTCAGGGAGTTTCCATTGAAGGATTCTGAATGAACCATGTATATCTTGCTAAGAATAACTGCAAAACTCCCCCACATCCTCAAACACAAATCTAGTCAAATGCTCACTCACACAATAGACCAAATAGCAAAGAGATGGATTCCTAGAGTAAAACAGCTCTATCTCGATGAATCTGTGAAAGTTGTTTACTGTTTCTAAGCCTTTATTTCCTAAAATTTAAAAAGGAGTGACAGCAGTATAATACTTGTACCTATTGCCTGGGTTGTCCTGAGGGACAATCAACAGCGATGTATACATGTTATTTAACATCAGGCTTGACATAAAGGAGGCACTAATAAAAGTTAGCTATAAACATAATTAAATAACTTCAAAGAGAAGAGTATCCCTCCTATAATAGAAGACTGTTTACCTTCCTGGCTGGTGAGACCATGGTTTGGGATGATCTCTAGTGACTTCGGTATTGATGTGGTGTTTTATATCAGATTTCTTCCCACCTAAAGATCGTTTGATAATTAGTTTTCTTGGGACCTACTGCTCACAAAAAGACTTTTCTATGAAGCTAAAGACCTGCTGTCATCTAAAAATGGGCATCTGTCCCTGCCTTTGTTGTTCCAGTCCTCAGGCAACTAACTTACTCTTAAAAGGGACAAGGTCAAAATTTGATCTTTCACAGAAAAATGGGAAATCATGTAATGGTGACATTCCCATTATTTGAGATTTTCTCATATAAGTTCATACTGCACTTAAAAAAATTTTTTCCTGGTAAAAACAGATATATTTTCTAAATACTTAATGATTTGTAGAAAACGAAAAACTCTTGCCTATTATACACAGTGATTGGAGGAGTAACTTAAATTAGTTTTCTATCATTAAAATTAATACTAATCAAAGGAAAGGTAGAGTGAGTGGGTATATTAATTTCAGATAAAGCAGACTTGAAAACAAGAAATATTTCCAAGTGTAAAAAGAGACATGCCAAAATGATAAAGGTTTCAATTTACTAAGAAAATATAATGATTTTAGAACATGTGTTCCTAAACTTGGATCACTGAGATCCATGGAGCAAAGTCTGAGAGACCCAAGAAGAGACACAAATAAATCCACAGTCCATATTTAGATATTCCAACACTCCTATCTCAATAATTGATAGAAAAGTTACATAAGTTAAATGAGTTAGAAATTTAACACATAAGTTTAGAGTAAGTGAATATGTATATTTATTACTCCTTACACACAAATGAATTCCATGGATATTATGAATATTCATATAAAAGCAAAAGCCACACATTATTGTTTCAGAAGACAGTGTAGAATAGAACTTTATGCCCTTGGGTTAAGCATGCATTTATTAGTCAACACAAAAAGCTCTTAACATTAAATGGAATTTTTAATATTTTTGGTTGTATGTAAAAAAATTCTGCTTGTCAAAAGATACCAAAAACTAAATGAAAGTGCAAGCACAGACTGGAAAAATACTTGCCAAGTGTTATGCCAACAGTAGACTTGTTGGTAGGACACATAGAGAGCTTATACAAACCAACAACAAGAAAACCATTCCAATAAAAATGGGCAAGGGTTGTATACCTAGATAATCCTTAAATAAAAATATACAATAGGCAATAAATACATAAAATTTAACATAATTCTTCATCAGTGACATGTAAATAAAAATCATGATTTAATGCCAGTTCATACTCATGATAGTAGCTGAAATTAAAGACTGTACTAAATCATGGCCATGATGTGGAGACACTGGAACTAACCCATGAGTTATGGAAATCTGAGGGGTACACTTACCATCATGCAGCTCTTCTACACCCGGGTATCTACCCAGGAAGAATGGAAAATATGACTACAAAAACACTAACCAACATAGATGCACTTCAACAAATGAATGGATAAAGAAGATGTGGCATATATACACAATGAAATACTACTCAGCCATAAAGAAGAATGAAATGATGGCATTTGCAAATAAATGGGTAGAATTGGAGATAATTAGGCTAAGTGAAATAAGCCAATCCCCAAAAAACAAAGGCCGAATGTTTTCCCTGATATGTGGCTGATGATATAGAATCTGGTTGGGGGGAGGGTGAGAAAGGAATGGAGGAACTTTATATAGAGGGAAATGAGAGGGGGAGGAGGCAGGGGTATGAAAAATGGTAGAATGAGGCAGGCAGCATCATGCACAACCATAGAAATGAAAATGTGTACCCCATATGTGTACAATGAATCAAAATGAGATCTGTAAAAATAAATAAATAAATAAATAGAAAATACTGTATGAACTACTTACAGAAGTCTGATTTATAATATCCAAAACCCAGAAACAGCTCAGTTACCCATCAACAGGTAAAGAAAGAAATCGGGGGCTGAGGGTTGACCTTAGAGGTAAAGCACTTGCCTAGCAATCATGAGGCCTTGTGTTCAGTTCCCAGTACTGCCAAAAAAATATGCTCTACTCAAACAAGGGAGTATTAATAACCAAAAATTAAGAACATACTGCTGATACGCATTCAAATGGTTGAATTTCCAAAGCATCAAGTTGAGTGAAAGGAGGCAGATGTGAGAGAAAACACAGCCAAGGTTTCATTGTCATGTGAACTTCCACGACAATCAATTCGAAAGAAGAAAGTGGTTGCCTCTTGGAGCAACCACTGAAGTGTGAAGTGACAAGTGATTAGAAATGTCATAGTCTGCCTGTGGCCTACAAAGAAAGAAGAATATTCATTGCGTAAGGTGTCTGCCTTCATGGAACAGAGAAAGCGACGTTGGGGAAGGAGACGTTGCTGACGTGGGCGTGGGTAGCACTATGCTGTCCTTGAAGCAGCTTTCCCAGGACTTGAGCTTAAAGAGGCATGGAGGAATAAGATCCCACTGCATACATCTACCACAGTTTCTTTATTCATTCGTCTATTGAAAGGCATCTAGGTTGGTTTCACAAACTAGCTATTTTCTGAATTGAGCTGCTATAAACATTGATGTGGCTGCATCACTGTACCGTATGACTCTACTTCGTGTACAAGCAGAGAAATAAAAAGTTGTACCCCATATGTGTGCAATGAATCAAAAAATAATAAACAAATAAATAAATAAATAAATAAAGGCATGGAAGAGGTACAGAACCCCCCTTATAGTTGTTTCTGGAACAGCCTCTGTGACATTTTGACTGGGAATAGGGTATTGGGCCACCCATGTTGTCACATCATACGGACAATTTGTCTGTACCAGGAGGAATATCCACCCTGAAGACCTTCCCTGGTGACAGTGGTGCTGTGTACAGGATTAACTCTGTACGAACTATGTGCAGAAAACCACCAGCTCAGCATCCCTGTTCAATGACTTCATGTCTGGATCTCACCCAAACCCACTGTGATGTCTGCCCTGGAGAGATGGGGTCCCGACAGACACAATGCCCCTTTATCTAAAGCCATCCAAATCCTTTTTCCTGTCTTTCCCCTTCCTTAGTTATCTTCACTCGTGATAACCAGGTGATGGCTGCTGAGAATAGAAAGAGCAGATGGTGTCATTGTCACTATGGTTAGGGGCACATCACTCAAAGATGTTAAAGGGAAGTTTGGCATTTGTCATTCCATTTTCCTAAAACAACTTTTTGTTTTCTTCCCTTTCTGGATGTATTTGTCTAATACCCACAGTCTTTTGCCAGGTTTAAGGAACAGAGGAGAGCAGCTTTCCTCATGCCCATGTGTCAGCTCGCCATGTAAAGAGCCTTACATGAGTTCTTATGAAGCACGAGGGCCTTCAAAACCTGCCGATGGTCTTGTTGACAATGATTGTTCACATGTCACTTTTTATACGATTTTTAATCCCATGAGACCTTTATCATTGCCATTATGACCATCATTGTTGTGAATTCCTTTTTATAGACCAGAAAATAGTAGTTGAGAGAGATTCAGTAACCACCATGTATCATCCAGCTGGATGCACAGAGGCAGAATGTCAGCCAGACTCTAAGATTCTGGATCCTAGATTCTGGATTCCAGGCTCTGGATACTGCATCATGGTTGATTCTCTAACACGTAGATGCTGTTAAGCATAGTTTTGATGAGTTGAATGGTAACGTTCTCATTCTCACTTATGAGCTGAATATTAACACTCAGCATAGACAAATTCTAGACATGCTTGTAAAAGACAGTCATCTAACATCTGTCCTTTGGAGTTTCAAGAATTGCCCTTGGTCAGTGCCAAGGCATTTGTAACCAGGGAGATTACAGTCCAGATCAATTTTTGGAATGCCACAGAAAGGAAATTTGTCATGTAATCGTCAGTAAAATTCTTGTTCTGTTGCAGTACAGATCAAAGACTTGATTACTAGAAAAAGTCCAAGGACAGTTTTTCTTATAATATGGGGATCATTAAATACTAGGGATCAAAGTCTACCTAAGTATCTGTCATCACACTCCACTGGTTTATGGATGAAAAAACTGAAGTTCACAATGGTGAGGCAATGAAACCAAAATCATTTCTTTGTTCATAATGAGACTCACATCTCTATTTTCTAACTCCAAGTCTGGTATTCTTTATGATGTTCATTGAGATCCCATGTGGTCGTCTCTTATGTTCAAGAATGCAACTAAATTCATTCTGTGCTTGTCAAAAAGAGGCAGAAAGAAATTAATAGTTTCAAAAGGTAAATACACCACTTTAGTTTCACCCTAACTTAACTCTATAAGCTTCTCTTAGAGGGAGCACAAGCCCTGAGCTGTGAGCCTGCTCTTGTCCTGGTCAATCTCAAATGTCAACGCACACCAAGTCTTTCAGTGTGACAATCTTCTCTTGTCATAGTTCTTCCAGTGCCTTACATTTTGGTATTATTTTTAAATCTAAGTCTGGTACTTCCTTGCTGCTTGAAAAAGAAACAGTAATCTCTTTGAGCCAAAGGGAAAAAATTGGCTCTGTAGGATGTCACAGAATCGAGAACCTTAGGTGTGTAGTGGACACAGAAAACATAGCCTTCTTTCTGTGCGTTGATGCTAGAATGTCTCTCTCTTCATCCCCTCCTAGGAGGGATCTTTTATGAACAACAGTCCTTTTTATCTAGCAAAGTATGACTCAATAATTAAAAGAGAAATACATTTGCTAAATAATCTTTTACATAGGGGCTCCTTCTGTTTACGAATTATTTTCTTCTTTCTTCCTGTGGTCAGAATGATCTTCCTAATTCCTTTGGCAATTCATTACCTATATTAGATGACCTCACTTTGGCCCAATCTCTTTTTTAAATCTCTCTTTGATTAACATATTTGTAGCTTATCACCATATCAGATTTTGGGTCACTTGAGAGTCAGTGACTTTGCATCTTATTTCCATCATGACCTCTTCCTCTGAGCAAATGCCTAGAAAGTTGTGTCTCCGTAGAACAGAATTCTTCCTTTAGTTAAGCACTTTAGACGTACTATCTCTAAAATACTAAGGGTTATAAAATTTTGAAGAGGCAGGGGCATCTCAAGCCTGGAAACTGAGCCTGGGAGCAGAACAGGGAATTGCTACCAGTTGGATGGCTAGCAAAGTGTAGAATCCCCCTGCCATCTGCTGGCACCGGCTCTCATGATTCATCTGCTAATGGATCTGCACTGCGGGTGCTTGCTGAGAGCACCGATCAGGCAAGCCTCTGCACAAGCTGTTCCCCTGCCTGGGACATCTTTTCGAGGCATTAGTCATTCATCAAGATGAAGGTTAAATGTCACTCCCCCATGGAACCATCCTCCAGCAAAATTTGGCATCCCCTTTCCTGGGCCCATAGTCCAAGCCATGTGAGTAGCGTGACTTCCCAGCACCCCTCACAGCCCTTATCAACCTTGAGGGCAAATATCTGTCTAGTTGTCTATTTTTTTTGTCACTTAAATAAGACTCCTTTTATAATAGAGACTGTTAATTCAATCCATCGCCAATTCCATTGAATGTTTAGTTTAAATAATGAATAGAATTCTCCCCTTTCCCATAGGAATTGTTTCTTATGAACTCTTACAGAAAAAAAAAATATATATCAAATCTTCAATCTGTCCACAAGATGCCTCATGGGTATATAGAACCTAAATTCTGGTGCAGCTCAAAGATTCATCATGTTTGAGCTGGACAGTCAGAGATGGAGAAGCACGTCTCCATTGCTTCATTTCCCTCTGCACTAGGCAGGGAGAATAAAAGAGACCACTCCTTCCTTCAAGTTTTACCTTGTGAGGCTTTGAAAGTGCCGTGCACAGCAAGTATATAAATTATTTTGCTTGCAAAGTCTAATGAGTTAGCTAAAGGTGATCCCACCCCTGAGGCAGTATCCATGCGCATCAGATGGTGCATTTGGCCTGAACCCTGAGATCTCAGAAGCATTAGCTTTGCATAGGGTAGGAGGAGGTTCCCTTACACACCCTGCGTGCTTCCAAGCATCAGCTAACGAACCTGGCCCCTGTGCTCTTGGAAAGTTTGTCTAATCCCAGCAACCTGAAGTCAAAGGAAGCTGGAATGAGAGGTCACAAGGGTCCAAGGACCTGCACTCTGGAATTCTAGGGCTGCAAAGAGCCTTAGAAATTTGGTGGCTTCTCAGCACTCTAGTCTGGGAAATAGTATTGACTTGCCTTCTCTTCTTACCCCATCACACCCCATGAGGTGCCAGTGCCCTGGGACTGCTGGAGACATCATCAAGGTGTGCTCCCCTTTCTCCAGGTCTCTTGCCCCCATTTCCTCCTCCTCATTCTCCACACCTTGTGTCAATTACCTAACTGCATTTCCTGTCTCTGGTCCCCCTCTATCACCTGCTAATCTAAACTTGACACACTTGGCTTCCCAAGCTACTGCTGAATGTCAAAGAAAGAGGAAATAATTTGATTAGAGTCAGACATAAATGATTCAGAAAATCAGCTTTCTGAGGTGCAAAGCTAAAGCCTTGATCATAGGGTTTAGCTCTTCTATTTTTTTTCTTTTTAAAGAATATATAAGCTGGACGCAGTGGTACACTCCTGTAGCTCTGGAGGCTGAGGCAACAGGATTGCAAGTTCAAGGCCAACCTCAGCAATTTAGCCAACCTCTCAAAAAAAAAAAATTAAAAGAGCTAGGGTGGTAGCTCAGTGGGAGGGAATATATGTTTCCTAATGAGATTACGGCGAGATTCACATCATGTACTTCAAATAAATAGCAGTATGCCTGGAATAAAGTAGATGTTCTTCTCCATTACTATCTTAATAATATTATTATGCTAAAAATTACCCATGATGACTTCCAAGGTGTGAAGGCATATGCATGTGCTTGTGTGTGTGTGGGTGAGAGAGAGAGAGAGAGAGAGAGGGAAAGAAAGAGTGTCCATCCTGGCTAAATACTGGTGCCCATATGGCCTATACAATAAAATCCATATTCTTAACCACACCGTCAAGAAAAAAATAAAGCAACTCAGTCCATCCACCTTTAGTTGATCTTCTGCTCAGTCTCTTTAGTATGCTTTTGCTGAATTAAATAACCCTCCATGCCTCAGACTGTCTTTTCTCTATTGTTTAATTCTAGTTGTTTTTTCCACTTATAACACTTTCCCTGACTGGGAATGTTAAAAAAAAAATTCTTCAAGACTTTTGCAATTTTCTCTTCCTCTACAAAACTCAAAAATAATCACTTTTTTGCTGAATGACAGTCATATATGATCTAAGTTTTCTTGGGCATTTGTCATTTTTCTACTTATATTCTCCTTAATACACACACATATCCTTTCATTCTTTCCAAGCAAGTGCTATGTCTTAATTATCTTTCTATCCCCAAAAGCAAATAAGTGAATGAACAGCATATACACCAATGTGTGTTTGGTGAATTGAATGAAATTTCATTACCAAACCTGGAGCAATAACCTGGAGCAGTACGCATGTAATTTAATCTTGCTATTATCCATTTCTAATACCACTAATCTTCTGCATCTGGAACTCATGAGAGAGTGGCAATAGTCTCATGAACACTTGCAATTTGGGGAGGAGAATGGATGTGCTTTTCTTCACCTATGGACCCTGCTAGATCATCGAGGTCTCAATGTGTCAACCCTCTCTTCCAGTGTATGGTGTGCCTGCAGTCCAACCACAGGCCCATCCACAATATCACAACAAATAAATGACCACCTGTCCTTGATTGGTGCAGTAACAGCACAACACATTTCTAGAGAATGGCTTGTCTCTTACATAAAATGCCACCAACCCCTTAATAAACAAAGGCAATTTCTTTCTCTCATGTTACATTTACTCACAGTCTGAGTTTGCCTGGGGGATGCAATTGTTGCCAAATGCTGTACAGCTGAAGTGTTGCACAGAACACATGGGAAGTTTATCATTTGAAGATAGGGGGTGGTGACAAAGGCTGCCACTTCTGAGGCCCAAATCAGATAAAATGGCCTTTGATTATAGCAGAAGTGAATTCATGGAAAAATAGGCAAAACTGACATAATAAATTTCTAAGCATGCAAAAACATACAAAAAGACTCATAAAATATCTTTATTATTTCTAGAAAATTTTAAAATTCATATATCCATTTACCTTACATGACTGCTCACATTATGCAAATGAAGAAAATAGACCAAGAGCACCTATCAATCCTTATTTATCAGAATAAGGTTATAATAACAAAATTCTATATAAAAAGTCATATCTTTCTCATTTGTAAAATAGAGAAAATGAAATTAACTTTCCAGTTGTAGAAGTAAAATTATTCATGCAATGTGTGTGTTAATCAGCTCTGTGTTGCTGTGACCAATATACCCAACAAGAACCATACTTAGAGAATGAAAAGTTTATTTTGGCTCATGGTTTTATAGGTTCAGTCTATGGTCTGCTGACTCCACTGCTCTGGGCCCGAGGTGAGTCATGACATCATGGCGGAAGGGCATGACAGAGGAAAGTTGCTCAGTTCATGGGATCCTGAAAGCAGACAGAGACAGAGGGAGGTGCCAGGGACAACAATGTAAACTCCAAAGTCACACTCCAGTGATTTCCTTCCTCCAGGCACATCCTACCTTTCTATAGTTACTATCAAGTTAATCCATTCAACTGGATTAATCCACTGATTATCTTATAGCTCTCATAATCTAATTATTTCACCTCTAAACATTCTTACATTGTCTCATAAATGAGTTTTTGAAGGATAGCAGATATCCAGATCATAACAATGTGTTTATTGTACCCTCAATTATATAGTAAGCACTATACTAAGTGATAGCTAAGACCGAAAATGAAGGAGGAACAAGCGGAGCAAAGAGATTCTTACAAAGGGAACTGGTTTTCTAATGGAGGAAGCTAGGGTATCCTTTGGACAATAAGAGACTAAGAAGCAAGAGGTGTGATTGAACATGGCTCTGAACTTATTAGTCCTACTCTTTTGGGAAAGTCCCTGAACTTTTAAAAACCTTTTCTTCATCTGTAAATTTAGAGTGACATTGTAGATATCATAAAATTGCTATGACAATTTAATGATAGAGTATATTGAAAGTACATAGCACAAGATTAGGTACATACTAGGTAGGTAGCTACAAGTTGGAAGTAGGTAAAGGAGGGAAACTTGAATTTATTTTATCCATATCAGTAAATAAATAAAGTGTAAATATAGCAGCCAAAATAAGCTCACTCATTCCACTAGTAAGCCCAAATATGTCCATTCCTACCTCTGGATCAAGTGACCAGAAACTTCATATATTTTGAGAAATACCAGTGTTATGAGGTGTCCCTCAAAACTCATGTGTGAGACAATGCAATAAAGTTTAGAAGAGAAATGATTGGGTTATGAGACCCTTCACCAAATCAGGGAATTAATCCCCTGGGAAGGATTAACTAAGTGGTAACTGAAAGTCTGTAAAGTGTGACTGGAGGCATATATTTTGTATCTGGAGTCTCTCTCTGCCTTCTGATCATCATGTGAGCCACTTCCCTCAGCAATACTCTTCAACCAGGATGTTCTGCCTCACCTCAAGCCCAGAGGAAATGAGTCTCCAAATAAACTTTTCCTCCTCTACAATTGTTCTTATCATGTCTTCTAGTCACAGAAGTGAAAAAGCTGACTAAAACAACCAGGAATATCTGCTCATGTCATTCTGAAATTTCTCTCATAGTTTTCTGTATCTCATTGACCGTCTCTCTATGACCTTTTAAATGAAGTGAAAAATGTTTTATTAGGGCTAACATAAAATTTTTAGTGCCTTGGAAAAGAAAAGAAAAATTACTGCACTGAGAAATTAAGCATCTCTATGTTCCAACCTCTAAGCTCTGAAGGAATCCTGTTTACTTTCATGAGTCAGACTATGTACTATGTTCTAGCGAAGTTAGAAGAGATAGGAGCACTGAAACCAGAAGTGGAAGGACCCAAAGTTACAGTCTCCCCTTTACTAACTGAATGAAGACCATTGACTTTGGGTGAAGCGAAAACTTTGGACACACTGAGGTTCTCTGGAAACATCAAATATCTATAAGCATACAACCCACTTAATGATTGCTGCTCCCATTGTATAACATTTTCTTTAAAAAAAAAACTAAGTAATCTATCTTAACAGAAAGTTAGGAGTCATTGTCCTCTATTTTAGATATTCCCAAGTGCTTGGAAAGTGAGAGTATGCCACTAAGAAATATTTCACAAAATTAGCTATCCTGTGGGAATTCTTACAAATGTGCACACATGGAAGCACTCTTAACAAGGCATAGCAGGCAATAAAGAGTCATTGAACTCACGGTGATGAAGGTATTGAGATGTCCTTGCAGATCTATTTACTCTCCCAGCTGAATTCTATTTCTGCCCTGTTCTTTGATTCATGTGCATTTGCCCGCCCATAGCAAGCTGCAGCACTTCAGATCTCATCTATGCTGTTACTTGGGGCGAAGAAATGCTTATTTTCTTGCTCTCCTTCTTTTTACAGTTCTTCTCCCCATACACACATGCAAACACACACATCCATGTTAACCTGTCCTACCTAAACCAGGGAGAGGAAATTAAAGAGACTATGTTTAAAAAAAAAAATGTGATGTAATTCTTAAGCCAGATTCAAGCTTTTGCTCTCAACTCAGGCTTTAACTATTTGCTCCATCAACTCAGAGGAATTGGACACAAGGGGAGGAAAGAGTGGGTGCATGCTGAGATGAGAACTTGCCCTTGGAAGACACCACTTAGGACTTGGCCTGCTCAGAATTGTTTTCTCTTCTTGCACTGGAAGTTGCCAGTCAGTGTGGGACTAGTTAGATTCTCCTCACAGTACCATGTTGTTAGTGGTCAATCATTACAGAGTGATTGATCCCATCCGTCTCAGATTGGCCTACCTTATTCTAATCAAAACCCTCAAGGTTATGAGGGATAATCTATTCCATTTCTCTCTTGCAATTTCTGGCAACTGTGAATCTTAACATTCCCTGAGTTGTGAAAGTTTCACCACATCTCGATCTCTTCGGTCTTCTCATGACCTTTTCCGCAGTGTCTCCATGTTCCTCAAATAACCCTTTCCTTTCTCCAGTCATAGATTTTAAGGTCCATCCTAAAGCCATGATGATCTTATCTCAAGATCCTTAATTGAACTGTAATGATTCATCTCAAGATCTTCAAAGTCCCTTTTTCCAAACAAGGTCATATTCACAGGCAGTGGGGATCAAGACTTGGATGAATCTGGGAAACCCAACTGAACCCACAAGATTTCTTCCAAAAGTCCTCTTGATTAAATCCATTTACAGTTTTTATCTTCCCTTGTTGATTTATCCTGATGTAAAAAGAGGCTTTCTCTACTAAAACCTGGGCCTCGACTTGGACTCAGACACCTAGAGCTTCTCAGACTGTCAACAACTATAGGGGAGTGTTTGAATTCTAATAAGATTGCAGCTATCGTGACCCAAGGTCTTTCTTTTTTCCTGGAAGTCTGACACCTTGCCAGTCACTCATCATTGGTGATTCATCCAATGGCCTTGAATGCATATCCTTCATTTGACCTCAGTGCATCTCCACCTGTTTATGCTGCCATTCACAACTTTCTTCTCACTCTGCCTCTCACCTTGAAAATGACAGCAAAGCAATGACAGCAAATAACAGACAGACTGCCAGATGATGGAGGAATGCAATGATTTCCTTCAGTGCATTCAGCTCCTTAGCCTTCCCATGTGACTTAACATATGCACATGCTCGCTCACACACACACACACACACACGCACGAGCACAAATTTACACAGACACCCCAAAATAGAAAAATGTCTTTAGTGCTGGATTAAAGGAGGTATTTGTATCAAAATAATAAAAATATTGTCACAGACTATAAGTGATTTCCTAGAATCTGAATGGCATCAAAAAGCCTATGACCAATAGAAGATACTTCAGGTTTGGGGATCAGATGAACCTGAGTTCAAAACCAGGCTTTACCCCTTGGGAAATTCTTAGCCTTGGTTAAGTTACATATGTCTCTCAGATATGGTTCCCTCACTTATAGAATAGGAGTAACTAAATTAATTCCTTGAAGTTTCTTGCATCAGTGGCTACTGAATTGTAGGCCCTCGATAAATGTTTATTGAGTGAATTAATCCCAGGTGGGTATTCAATGAAGAGCTGCACATAAACTCGTGGCACAAAAAATAGGTGGTCAAAGTGCAATGGCCATTACTACTACCCATGGTACTAGTACTTGTGTTAGGCTATCTGTGCAGCAATAACAAAATAACAGACTGGATGTTATGGTTTAGATGTAATGTTCTCCAAAACTCACATATGAGACAATACAGGAAGGTTCAGAGGAGAAATGTTTAGGTTGTAAGAGTCACCCAATCAGTGAATTAATCCCCTGATAGGAATGAACTGAGTGGTAACAGAAGTGGTAGGGTGTGACTGGAGGAAGTGGGAATTGGGGCTTGGGGGTATATATTTGTATCTGGCAAATGGACTCTCTCTCTGCTTCCTGGTCTCCACATGAGCTGTTTCCCTCTGCAACACTCTTCCACCATGATATCCTGCCTCATCTTGAGCCCCAGGAATGGAGCCTACTATCTATGGATTGAGAAAAATCTGACTTAAAACACTGGGGAATTTATAACCTGGGTAGATTTATTATTCAAAATTATGGAGACTAGAAGATCCAAGGTTAAAACAAGGCAGGGTTAGGGTCTGGTGGGAACCTAAGCTCTGCTTCCAAGATCTTGTCTTATTGCTTCATTCTCTGGAGGGAATGAACACCCGGTCCTCATATGGTGGAAGGGATGGAGATGAAAAAAGGCCTACTAGTTCCCTCCATCCCTTTTATAAAGCACTAAACCTTATATGTGGACTATTCCCAAAGTCCCCACCACATAATAGGGTTGTATTGGGGATTAAATTCTGGAGGGGACAGAGACAGTCAAAGCAGAGCAGTCCTCCTTCTTCCCAGGTGGCTCTCCAGGGCTCTTCCTTGTCCATTCCTTATTGAGAACTTTGCAGTGTGATTAAGAGATTGGGCTCCAAAGCTGGATTGTCGGGATTTGAATCCTGGCTAAGCCAGCTGTGTGACCCTGGGCTATTATCTACCCTTCCCAGCCTGTTTCCTCACATGCATGGTGATGGTAATCACATCCATTTCATGCAACTATGAGGATTAAAGAGTTTATACAGGTATTATGCTTAAAACAGTGCCTCACAGGTACTAAATACTCGATGAAATTAGTTTCTGCTTGTTAATTGTTATTGGAGTCTGTCTAACTTGGCTCTCAGGACGTCCAGACACAAGAGCGATTGCTCCAAAGGTATTCTCCTTGGCTGGACCACTTTCATTATTTAATTTACTTTTGAAAATGTTGTGTTGTGGAATTGGCATATGATGAAATCTTTTAAACTATAAAGTTATTAATCTTGTAGGGCCTTAATTGTAATCCCATCCATCTCTTCTCATTTTATAGATGAGAAAAAAATGAGGTCCAGAGAGGTTGGAACTTGTCTACCAATACTTGGTTAGTCAGCATCAGATTCTCAAAACCAAGATCTTAATTTCAACTACAGCATTTCTTTTCATACATCATACATTGTCTAAAAAAATTAGAACAAAGGAAAAAGAATCACTGCATATGGCTCTTAAAGTGTTTCTTAAAAAATGCAAAAGCATGACCTTGTGCTACAGATCCGGCAGTGTGGGATGCTGGAGGAGAAAATCCACCTTCCTCCAGGCATTCACCTGAGCAAATAAGAGATACGAACAAGACTGATGACCGGAGATGAACCTCTCCTTTTAGTTTCTGTATGGTCCAGGTACAAAGGGAAATGGGGCAATGAAAGGAGAATTTACCACCATAAGAAGAAACAGGTCACGGGCTAGGATGCGTCTTGGAGCAGGCTGGGACTTTGCTGCTGCTACTCACTTCTCTTTGATACTTATTTAGTCACTTCTCCTCTCAGAGCTTCAGTTTCTTTATCTGTTTAAAAAAATGTGGTTGTAACTAGCTGGGACCCAAATCCTCTTCCCATTCTAGCATTCTGGGAGGTCAGCTATGAAGAAATGCTAAGTAGGTAGTCTACATAGATTTTCATTTAGTATATCCTTATGCTCCAGCCTGGAGATTCTGTGTTGCCAAAATTCTTTTCATACAATGCATCTCCTTGAGTGACACGTGGGTAACTGTTAAACATGACTGTAATGTGAGAATATGCATTAAATTAGTGTAAAAACTGCATGTCACAATTTCCAGATGTCACTGTCTCGTAATGTCACTCTTCTTTTCTCTGTTCAGATGTTCACTTAAATGGAAGGCAAATGGCTGTAGGAACCATCTCCCAACAACAAATTCCTGACTTGCTTCTACCCACTTCTTCCTGGAGATTTACATACTCCCTGAGGCATCACCAAAGTGAAACTGCTTTTTAGAATATCAGAGATTGGTGGCAATGCCTTCCTTGTATGCTGCCTAAAATACTGGCTCTGTGTGACTTTGAACACTTGAAAACACAGACAGCCTGGTGGTAGGTAGTATTTACCCAAATTAGAGAAATTAAACTCTGAACTGTTCAAGTTTCAAGCAATCAGTTCCAGTTGGTGCACACTCCATTCTAACCCCAGGCATCTGAAGAGAGAAGTGATTTTGCTGGAGGTGCTGCTGTTAGGATTGTAAGACTCAATCAACATAAAATGAACATAAGTACCAAAGCCGAATATTGATCAGGAGGTTTTCTTTTGCCTAGTTAATATCAGTTGAGATACCTAAAGCCTGTTTTCTTTTATCAGAGGAGAAATTGCAAACAATTTTAAGAGGAGATTAAATCTTCTTTTTTTATGGCACAAGGAAGTTATAAAGCCATGATAGAAAAGCTATAAATTATTCTATCTTTCAAATCATTGCTTTCATCTTTTTATTGAAGATGATACCCAAGTTCTTTTGTCATGGACACTTGGAAGGAAATGTGCTTTCCCTTTGAAGCTAATTCAAGTGACTGGGCTAAGGGACAGAATCCCAGGAGACCATAGTTTGTATTATACTTGACACATGTGTTCATCAGATAAAATGGAGTAGTAACCTCCAGAGCTGTGGGTCAGCCTTGACCAAGCCTGTATATGAACCGGGGATGAAAAGGAATGTCAATCAGCAGACTTCATGTGCATGGGACATATTATATATTCAGTCATCATGAGAGCCCTATAAAATACAATACAGACAAGAAAACTGAGCTCAGAGGGGCTAATCCAATCAGAGTGGACACCAGGGAGGACAGACCACCACAGAAGTTCACATGTATCACAAGTGCTGGATAGTTGGCAAGTGGCATTCCAAGTGGAGATTGAGGGACCCAGTGTCTTCTGTCTCACAGCTCCTTCATCTTTTATGGTTCTGGAGAGCTACAAGATTGTCTGCTAAAGTAGACAGGAAAGAGATTGAGAGCCTTGGAAAGCACTTGAGAAATTCTGGGCTGGTCCAGATTGGAAGTGGCTTGCCCATAGTACTTCTGCCCACATTCCATTGGTCAGACTCAGTCAGTCATGAGACCCCATCCCATGGTGCTGGAGTCTGGCAAAGTCTGTCCAGGAGGAAAAGGAAGTAAGTCTGGTGAACACAGTGCACTGCTTTAGCCACTTGCTGGTAGGGCTGTTAAAAAGAATGACCAGATCCAGTCTCTGTAACTCCTGATCCGATGCTACTCTACCAAGGTGTAGGACTCACTCTCCAAATGACATTTGCCCAAGGACTGGCAGAGGTTCCCCTGCAATGCTTTAGGTCAAAAGAGAAACTGAAGTAAATGTAGATGTTCCTGAAAAGTCTTGGTTTTGCTTATACCAACACTGATTTGAATATTTGAGTAAAATTTCAAGATCTCATTCATGTTGACCTCAGCTGTGACCTAAGAATTGCTTGGAGATACATGGTCTGCATTCATGATGCAATAAACGATCAGGGGAATATGCTTGTTCCTGTCCATTTCCCCTAATTCTTAGATGTTAGCTGTTTCCTATGTGTTAACTATACATGCTGTGAAGCTGACTCCTCTATGCACATTTTCAGTGCCCCTCAATTCTCTCTCCTCAGCAGGAGGGCTGATATCCCACCACCTACTGAGCACCTCCCCAGGGCCCCATGTGCTCCCACCATCAGAACATTTAACATTGCAACTTATGTTTGTCCTCACAAAATATATCTTCCGTAAGGTATGTTTAATATATATAGTGGAATGACCAAATGAAGCTAATTAACATATTCATTACCACACATACTCTTAGCAGCTTTCAAGTGTGCACTATGTTGCATTAACTGTAGTCATCCCTTGAATTTATTCCTCCTCCACAGAAGTGCAGGTATCTCTTCCACAGACGGATTTTTACAGACTTTGGACATAGAAAGTAACTTGCTGGATCCAATGGTAGTTCCATCTTTATCTCCGTACTGTTCCCCATACCTGGGATACTAATTTTCATTTCCCTTAACAGTGCAGAGGGATTTCCTCTTCTCCTCGTCCACCTGAATTTTCTCTTGTCTTTTAATGACAACCATCCTGACAGATGGGAGGTCAGACCTCATTGTAATTTTAGTTCTCATTTCCCTGGTGATGAGAGGTGTTGAGCATCTTTCCCTGTCGATGTTCTTATTTTTCCTTTTGAGAAATGTTTTTTTTAGTCATGTGTTCATTTTAATTGATCGTTTGTTTTTAATAACAAAATTCTCAACATATTTTATAGGTTCCTTATGTATTTCCAATATCAACCCAATATCGTATATATGATTGGCAGATACTTTCTTCCTTTCCTTACAATCACTCTGTTGATTGTTTTCCTTGCATCTCATAAGCTTTGCAGTTAGATGTATTCCCATTTGTTTATTTTTGTTTTTGTAACCTGTATTTTAGGGATCACATTAAAAAAAAATCTTTGCTTTGACTAATGTTGGAGAGTTTTCCCCAGTGTTTTCACTAGTAGTTGATAGTTCCAGGTCTTGTGTTTGGGTCTTTACTCCATTCTGAGTTGGATTTGTATGTAGAGAAAGATAGGGTCCAATTTCACTCTTTTGCACGTAGAAATACTGTTTTCCCAAAGCCATTTATTGAATACTATCCTTTCCTCATTGTGTATCCTTGGCACCTTTGCTAAAAATCAATTGACTATAAACATGTGCATTTATTTCTAGGCCTCTATTCTGTACTGTTGGTCTTTATGTCTGTTTTTATGCCAGTATTATGGTGTTTAGATTGGGGCAGCTTTGTACTAGACTTTGAGTTCTGATTGTGTTGATGCCTCCAGCTTTGTTCTCTCTGCTTAAGATTATTTTGGCTATTCAGAATCCTTTGTGGTTCCATAAAATGATTTAGAAATTTTTTTCTCTTTTTGTGAAGAATGTCATTGGTATTTTGATAGGGATTTCATTGAATCTATAGATTGCTTTTGATAATATGGACATTTTAATGATATTAATTCTTCCAGTCCACAAATATGGATGATCTTTCCACTTATTCAACTCTTCAGTTTCTTTCAACAATATTTTGAAAATTCCAGAGTACAGATCTTTCTCCTTGTTGGTGGGTTAAATTTATTCTTAGTATTTTCATGCTGTTGTAAATGGAATTATTCTCTAGATTTCTTTTCTGGATAGTTCGTTATTAGTATCTATAAAAGCTTTCACTTTTTTAATACTAAGTATGATTCTTCTTGTAGGTTTCTCATAAATTGCATTTATTGTGATGGGGAACATTTATTTAATATAAAAATGGTTGAGAGTTTTTGTCATGAAAGGATATTAGTATGATGTCACATGTATATTGATTTACATGGGTTGAACTATTTAAAACCCAGGTCCTGATGAGTTTTATGGCTGAAATCTACTAAACATTTTAAATAGTGTTATTTCTCAAACTCCAACACCACCCACCGAAAAAAAAAAAAAACACAACAGGGAAGAAAGAAATATTTCCATACTCATTTTATGAGGTCAACATTACTCTAGTACTAATGTCAAAGAAGGATACTACAGAAAAATTAAATTATAAGCCAATATTCCTGATGAATATAGATTCCCAAATCATCAACAAAATACCAGCAAACCAAATTCAAAAACACATGAGCAGGATCATTCACCGTGATCAAGCAGAACTGATCCCTGGTGAAACATGTCTTCATTTCTACATTTCTCATCTCTCAGAGTATCCAGTTTTGATTCATTTACATAAACAGATCCAAGGCTTTGTGGTGCCTAAAGCTTCAACAATTAAAAACGTTAACGTGGTATTATGAATGCAAATTCTATTCAAAAATAAATATTAAAATGAGGAAAGCAATTAAGCAAATTACAAAAGAAAAAAATCAGACAAACACCATAGTCACTTTTGTCTTGCCTTTCTTTTATTTCTTCAGTATCAAGAGATAAAAAAGTAATGGGTATGTTTCTAGCATTGCTGAAAATTTTTTTGTCTTTGACAGTTTATTGTTTATTCAAGTCTTCCCAACTTCTTAACTCTGAATAATATCATGTGAATTTTCAAATTTTTCTTTTAAATTTGAAAAGCTGTTATTAAAGGAATTCTGCAGTATTTCATACTTTCTTTCAAAGTAACCAATCTCAAATTCCTTTGAATTGACAGCACTTGTTAACACTGGTCGGGACCCTGCCAGGGGCACCCAAGGGTCATTTGCAGAGAACAGGCCCTGGAGCTCAGATTCTAGGACACCTGGACTGCCTGGGTTCACTTCCACTTTCTTCTCCCACCAATAATCAATTTCAAAATGCTTTCAACACTTTCTTCATGGTGGGTCTGGATCCACTCCACCAACTTTTTGAACATTTTATTACCTTCACCATGGAATGTTGTGAATGTCCTCTAAACATCCATCTAAAGTCTTTGCCCCCTTTGTTATTTTTATTATTTTAAAAATAATTCCAAAGTGATAATTTTCATTTCAGAAAACTTTTGTTACCAGTGAAAAATCTTTTGCCTTTCCAAAGTCTTTCACTTTTACCTGATTGCTTTAGGCTCTGCGTGATGGGGCCAAAACTTATTTGTCCAAGGTTTGAACTTGGACGTAAAGGGGGTTTAGGGGCCTTCCCTCCATTCCACCTTGAACGTGACTGCACCATACATTGGAGGGACACAGTTTTCAGTATCTGATATGTGCTTTGCCCTTCCAGAAGGGAGCGGTTGGGTACCTAGTGATGGCAGAGTTCACCTAAACCCTTTTCCCTCCTTCGTTGCTTTTTCTCCTTTCTCCTGATGGACACAGTATATTTTATTTGTTTGTCTCTATTCACTAGATGATACCCTCCATGGAGTGAGCAGGAGTTTGATCTGCTTTGCTCATTACTATATCCCCACTGCCTATGAGAATACCATATGAAAATTTCTTGAAAAAGTTGAATTATTGGTCATATTTTCCTGTAAGATCTCAAGCAAGTAATTAACTTCCCCACACCTGAGTTTTCTCATCTGTAACATAGCAATTACGAGAGTAATTCATACAATTGTGAAGAGTTAGTGATAAAAATCATGTAAGCTCTTAGCAGAGCACCTGGTACATAGTAATTACTCAATAAATATTATCTAGCATTTTATTTTAATTAGAACCTTTACATGGGAGTGCCAAGAAAGTAGCAGCATGAGGCAGCAGAGAGGCTTGGCTCTACCACTTATGAGCACTGGGGCTGGGAGTAACATACTTTGATTTTCTGAGCCTCAGTTTGATATATCTGCATAATGGGGATAATGGGAATACTGGTGTCACAAGTTATGATGGAAACTAAATGAGGTGCTAAGAAGAAATCTGTGCACTTCTGTTAAAACCCTTGTAAGCACAGGTGCTGGAGCAGGGGAGCTTTCCTCGGTCCCTCTATAGGCAGCTGTCCTGGACTGTTAACAGCCTTCCATGGGCATCCCAAACCAGAGGAGGTGTGGAAGCAAAAGTATTATTGTTTTCATTGTAATTTCTAAAATGCTTTTGCACACTAACTGCAGTGATTAACATTTCTAATTTTAGAGATTAAAAAGAAATCTGAAGATGATCATTTGAGCTAATTTCACCAGGCAGGAATAAGATTTTAAATTTGTTTCATTCCTCGCCAGCTTTGCCCCTGCTATAGTCCAGGGAGACCTCTCTTCCTTTCTCATGGACTTATTTGTAAGGAGTGGTTGCAGAGCCTGTTTTCCCCGCTGGGAAGGACACATGCTTGTGCCAGAAGGTGAGCAAGCCAGCTTCAGTAGAGATCTGAGTGCCATTGTAATAAAGCCAAGACCAAATCAGCTCCAGAATAAGAATTTCTTGAACACACAATAAAAATCCAAAATAGAAACTCTCATTGCAATGCAAAGCGGGATGCACAGAAACCATTCTGGGTAGAGAAGGATGAAGAGCTGAAGTGATTCTGGCGGGCTCTGCACTGAATCTATATTTAGGCACGAGAGTCAGCCTGCTGGAGCAGCCAAGGAAGACTGGACCCCAACAAGGGGTGCTGTCCTTCGATCCTGACCAAAACCTTTCTTTTTTTGGAAGATGAAAGCAGAATCCTACAGATGACAGTTGAAGTATGACATCTCTGCTGTTAGGACAGAAGTGGAGTTGTCCTGAGGTGATAGATAAGTGGAAGACAGGAGACAGGGATTGAACTCAGGGACACTCAGCCACTGAGCCACATCCCCAGCCCTATTTTGTATTTTATTTAGAGACAGGGTCTCACTGAGTTGCTTAGGGTCTCGCTAAGTTGCTGAGGCTGGCTATGAACTCGCAATTCTCCTGACTCGGCCTCCCAAGGACAAGAGACATTTATTAAGAGACATTTAGTGTAATGGGCATGGGCTCTGGAGAGGGCAATCTGGAGCAAATCCTGGTACCTCCATAAAAGAGACATGCAATTAGGATCACGTCATTTAACTTCTGAGCCTCAAGGTCCTCACCTAAAAAATGAAGGCAACTATTGGGCTATCATGAGAATTAAATGATTAATCATTGAAGGCACTTAGAGCACCAGGTCACCATGATAACTCTTTGCCTGAACCCCTATTCCAACTCTCACATCAATTCTATGAAGCAGGCTTCACTGTCCCCATTGTGTGGATGAGACCATTAAGGCTCCTAACCATCAAAACATATTTATTTCTCCAGTGCCAATCCTCCCAATGGTCTCCCAGTCCCATCCCGTGGGCCACCCTCAAAACCCCTATGATAGCAGTGTTTTACCCTCTTAGAGCAAGAAGGATGCATGACAATCACACAGGATTCACAAATAGCCCCTTGGACAGTCAGAAGTTCAGTGCCTTTGCAGGGACATAACTTATTTTATGGGGAGCTGAGAAGTCTGGACAAGTCCTGTATCTACTTTGGTCAAATACCATCTTGATTTAAAATCACTGCTATCATGTGACATATACAGTGGCTTGGATCTGCTGCATTTCAATCCTGAGACAAGGAAGAAAGGATGCTTCTGTGTTCTTTGAGTGACAGAACAGTAATAGACTTCTGCATTTTGAGTTTTGTACTTGCCATAATTTTGATTTTCTTTCTTTTCTGCGTCTTCTCTTTCCTAGTCTCATTAGCCCTGTAGGTCAAAGTTGAGGTACCTGTCTAGACAGTCAAGATGTAGAACAATGAGTCCATGACAGGAAGGAGGCATGATATTAATTGTGTATTAAGCTTCATAGGTCTTTGGATCATTCATCCCTCTGACAGTGGTAATGGGAATCCTGAGTGCTATTATATTTTCTTCATGGCAAAGATTATAAAAAGTGAGAGGAATTACATCCACCATATTAACAGCATTCAGACAAGGCCTACTTGTATGCAAACTCACAATCAGTTCCAAAAGATTCTACCTAGCTACTTTTGCTATTTAACTCATTGTAACAGATACTTACTGAGCATCTAATAAGTACAGAGCCCTATGCCTGAGGTTGAAGATAGATAAATGAATAAATAATTATGGTCCTTGCCACTAAAAATGGGAAGTAGAGGCGTGAGCTCTGGAATTATGTGGTTTAGGTTAAATTTAGACTTTGCCTAGAAGGGGAATTCAGACAGAGCTTGGTAGGTTTGAATATGGCTTTATTGTGTGCTCCTCCAAAATTTCACGTGCTAGAAGCTTGGTCCCCGTTGTGACAGTGTTAGGTGGCAGGAGAAGCTTTGTGGGGGGTGTTGACCAGTGGGAGGTAACAAGGTGGTTACGGCTATCACCCTTGGAAGAAATAAGTGTAGCTCTCGTGGGACCCTGTCATAAAAAAGCCCACCTAGGCTTTAAGTCCCTTGGCTTTCTATTTTGCTATAATATTTGTCTCTTGCACATACTCTTCCCATATGACATCTGCCATGTTGTGACACAGTCAAGAAGGCTCTCACCAGAAGCCAGACAGATGGGACCAGCCAGTGCTGGACATTAAGTTTCCAAAGCTGTTAATCACATAAATCTCTTTGAATTATAGAACACTCAACTTCAGGAATTTTGTTACAGCAACGACAACACCAAACATGGACAAAGATCGGGCTTGGATTCACTACTAATAGGAGCTGTTTGTGTGACTTCGAGCAAGTCAGGTCTTACCTGTGGATCTTAGTGTATTCAAAAATAAGTGATGCATGCCTAAACGGAAACAATTTATATTTCTGTCAGACTTCATGTGCTTTAGAATTCAAAGTTTGAAAAGTATCAGCTGGTCTGAAACAGGGACTCAAGGTCAGGATTAAAGAGTCTGAAGCCACTAGGGATCATCCACATTTGGAGTAGCACATAGACTAGAGTCACTTCTATGACTGTGATGGAGATAACAACCTGTATGTTATCACTATTTCCTGGGAAGCTCTACAGAGAGGTCCTCACTGCTGGGCCTACGTAAGAGACCCTTACCAGTTCCTCGAAAACTAATCAGGGAGAGGGGAATGAATCAACTGCAGCAGAGGAGGAGCTCAAGGAGCCCTCTCTCCTCTCCTGGCAGACATGTCCCCCGCAGCACATAGGGCCATGTGGACAATTTTAGAAAACCTAAAATGGTAGATATTTTCTTATCATGCACCAAGTGAATTCATATTACGAATGAGTCTGTTTTTCAATGGTTTTAGAAAATCACATTAAATATTCTTAACTACTCATTAAAGATGATTAGATTCTATAGATGAGAGATTGCAAGTGTAGCACTTACAGCTTGTTATTAAGAGCCTATATGTGATACTTATCTACCTGATTACATTCTGTGGAGGTTAAAGCCGTGAGATAAGCACAATGGTCATATGACAATCTAGCATTTGCAATGTTCATGAGTCCCACTCCAGAGCTCTGTGGGGAGACATTTTCATCCTGCTGACTATACCCACTGTCCATAGCTCTGTGGACTTAGATTTCCTCAGTAATGTCAAGGAGGGTTATCCAGGGGGCAGTGGGTTTGGTGGACAGAGAATGGGCTGGGTAATCTGGTAGACTTGGACATAAATGCCAGTTGATCCACTTAGAAACTAGTGACAGTGGTAAGCCACTTAACATCTTCCAAGTCCTTTTTCTTACCTGCAAGGTGAGGATAACACTGTACCTATCTCAGACTTTGAGAGGGTTAAGTGAAATGTTTGCAAAAGGTAAAAAGGTAGAAATAGAAAGAAATATTCACACAGGAAATCTACAAAAGAGATGACAGTGCACCATTCATTCATATCATCAGAAAGAGGTAATGAATATTCTGGTCCTTGTTGAAAATGGGGAACAGCTACAGTCTTCAACTCCTGAATCTGTCCTGCTGGGATGCTGTATCATTGGAGGTGATTTCCAATCCTATTTTCTTCATCTGGAGGGCAGAGCACAAGGCAGAATCCCTTGACCTTGGGTTGAAGGTGAGCTGCTGGTCTCTCGTGGCTCTTCTCCAGTGGGCCCCTGAAGTTTTCACCCGCGTGATGCATCGCAGTGCCTCTCAGGATTCTAGAGCCTCCTCTAAAGAGTTAAACCATGATAATGCAGGGACAGTGGTCAAAAGCAGCCATTTGTTACTATCCCTGAGATAAACCCAGAAATTCAAAGTGGTTCCAGGCAATAGCAGTTTGACAGCGTAATCTTGTTTCTATCGAACCTAGTAATACAGATTTTTGCATTTTCATATTTTTTAAATTTAATTTTTCTAGCAATTCATTTTATTGTAAAACTGTGAAAACATTGAACCCTGGGAGAGTGGAAATTAATTCCAAAAATCTGATCCTTCAATTCAGACAGCAAGCAAAGCCCTGCTGTAAAACAACATAGATATTGTTATTCAAATTTCCACTAACTTCTCAGATTATTTTTTTCCCTGTTGAAAAGATTGTTGTGTGGACCTTGAGTTTAAATTAGATAAAGTTTTGTAATAATTCAGACTGCAATTTCATCAAAAATAGATGGAGCATATTACTGCTGACGCTGGGCTGAGTATTCTGGGGATATTTGGTAAGGATTCTGCAGTTCTAGAAGATACAAGGTAGGCCCATCATTCACCATCCTGGGAAGCACAGGGTGGTAAGTCCCTAAAGAGAAGTATCAATAACTACAGAAGAGGTGAGAAACCGAAGTCCTACTTCCAACTAAAAGAGAGAGAACAAGATGAACTTCCTCAGGGGCGGAAGTCAGGAGAAGGTTGCCAGACTCCCTTTAAAATATAGAGATGATGCTAGACTGACTACTTCTCCAGAAGTAGGCCCATTCTGATTTCATTAAGAGGAATCCAAGAAATCATTAAATTTCAAATCGCATGGAAGTAAGAAAGCAGGTCCAGCCCAGCCAGGTGATTTGTCAAGGTCAAAGCAGAAAATTCATGTGCAGTCAATGAGCAGGTAGAAAGTGTGCTCTGCCCACCTTATCGTTGCCTAGGCTGTGCTCACTCCACTGGATGGTTTCATTTGTTTGTTTGTTTCTTTTTTTATTTTATTTATTTTGATTCATCGTACACAAATGGAGTACACTGGTTTCTCTGGTTGTATATGAGGTAGAGTCACACCATTTGTGTTATCATACATGAACATAGGGAATGATGTTTGTCTCATTCGCTTGTTTATTTCTTTAAAGGAGGATGCAAAAAATGTTGCATTGGAGGATCTTTCAGGGGGCAGCATGACAGTACAAAGAACATGGAAGTGGGTTCAAAATAGCTTCCGCCATGCGTTGACTTTAGACACACAAATCAGCAGTATAAAACTCAGTTTTCTCAAGTCTGGAATGGGTATTATAGTGCAGTCAAGGTTCTTTCTTTTTCTTTTTTTATCTGAAGAGCATAAGTTCCAGCATGAGATCAACCCTGAATAAGCACCATTCTTTTTACCAAGTTCATTGACCAAACGAGCAAGACACAAACAAAAAGCATCCATGCCTCTAAGTTCCCAGTCCCAGGTTTTCTCTGCAGGACTCGGCAACCTCTGCTATGCTTCCCTTTTGGTTGGATTTCCCACTTTGTCCTGATTGTCACAGGATCCTAGCTGCATAGTCTGATGTGTGGTACTTGTCACAGCCAGGGTGGGAATTAGGGGGCAGTGAGGTAAACCTTCAGGAACTAGCTTATTTCCTGCTAAGAAGATGTTGAAGCCTCCGATCCTTTGTTACCAGGAAATGAAGGTAGTACATGTTCAGCATGAACTCAGGGTTTCACCTGGTTGACCAGCTGCTGGCAGGTCAGTCACTCATTAGAGATAAAAGTGGGTCTTCTCTGAAATCAAGAGAACTGACAAGTTGGACCAGAGCCTGGAAATACAAGATAGGCTTTAGTAGTCCAAAAAGCATTGCATGAGTCTCCTTCATTTTGGTCCTGACTATAGTATTTGCCTGGGGACATTCTGCTCACCACTTGTAACTTCAATACAAAGATGCTTTTCAGAGGTGCAGTGGCAGGAATGACCTGATAAATGCCCAAAGGCTTTAAAATATCCCCAAAGAAGAGAATACCCAGGTCATCACACAATGCAGGGAGCTTAGCCAACCCCTCCCTAGTCCCTGCTCTGGGATAGGAGTAGAGGAGGAAGATCGTGGACCTGGCATGGTCATTGGCACTTGCTGCACATTCCATGCTCCCTGTTGACCTTGCACTTAGTGCAGAGTTCAGGGTTCCTGCCACTCACTGAGCCTCCTTGCCTTTAGGAATGTGTACTGCTCCAGAGCCACAGCTGGGCAGTTGAATGTTCAAAGCCCTCCTTTGAACCTTGCATTGAACCCTTCAGGGCAAAAGCTTGAGCAGGTTCGTTTATGTGGCTGCTTCCTCTTATTCTCTTCACTATTGTTGGAGACACCATCTATTACCCTGGGAAGCCATTCCTACTGGTGTAGGATATCCTGTTATGTGCCCAAATGCTGTCTCTAAAATTTAGCTCCAACCATAAATAGTAGGGGAAGGAAGCGTGTATTTATCAGGAGCTTACCTAAGATCGGATCTTTAATACATTATCTCATTTAGTCTTCACAACAATAGTGCAAGGTAGAGATCTTTATTTTCAATTTGCATATATATTGTCTTGGTCTATTAACAACCTATTGCACCACGTACCACCATTTCTCTTTGGGTAAATTGCACTTAACTTCTAGGTGAAGCTGGATCGTTATTTGGAAGATGGAGTGTCCCACAGAGAGAGTGAAGAGAAAATAGTGATACACATAACTTCAAATAGGGCTAGTTATATGCAAAGTTCTTAGTAAATATTGGCTAACATTATAGTAATTACTAAAAGACTATTTTTAAAAAATGGCAAAGTAATAGCATACATACAGATGCAAAATGTATGCCTGTTAAAGATTTTATTTCACTCATTAGTTAGAAGAATGTTTTACAACCGGTTCAGAGAAGAGTCCAAAGAACAGACAAATTTGTAGATAGAAATATTGAAATGAATGTACAAATGGAGGAAAAATCAGGCACTTCTACAGTCAGGGAAGGAAAATTGGCCCTGAATAGAATTGACAGAATTTCTGTCTATAGACAAAGATCATTTTCATTGTTCTCATTCATCTGCAATGTACAGAGTTGTAAAAAAGCTCCCACTAGGGGAGGAATAGAGAACTTGGTGTGCTGTAGAAATGCATAGTTTTCCATTGAAGTAGAAATTTGTCTCTACGTTATCACGATGATTCCATTTCTACCATTGTTAATGTAAGAGCTTATATGACATGAGATAGTGATGTTCTATAAAGATAAATGACTTTCTCAATTTTCTATTTTTGATACTATTCCCTTTTATTATGTTCATATCATTCCATGGTTAGCATAGATTTAGAAATTATTTATGTACTTCATTTAAAAAATGGTGACATTTATTTTTTCTTTTGATTATTATGTTATTGCATATTCAGTGTAAAAATTAGTCAGTGTAGCAAGGTATAAAGAAGAAAGTGAAAGCATCAATAATGCACCAACATTGCCCTTTGCCAGCCTCTCTGACACGCATGTTTAGGACCACATGGCACCGTCTGCTTTGTGATTTCATTTTCACACTTTACTGTTATCATAGTCATGATAAGAAATACGTCTCTTTTTAAATAAAAGTGCTTACAGTATTTTGCTTATGAGTATACTAATGATTCCTCTAATATTAACAAATTGGTAGTAATTTTTTTGTCCTATACTGAATTCTTTTTTTTTAATGAAATACCATATACATATGAGAATTGACATTTTGCCAAAGACTCAATTAATGAGTCAAGGAAAATCTCGATCCCCTTTCATACCCCTGCACTGTGGTGATGGTTCAGGAAAGCTTCTCAAATATGGATTCGTGGAAAGCTCTCAGATATGAGATCCTCTTGTTGGCTTGTGAGTGCCTGATGTCCCCTTGGCCATTGTCAAAAAATGGCCTCTCCTCTGAAAATCTGAGAGGAGAAGATGGACAAGTAGAAAGGAACAAGGTGTGAACATGATCACATTCATTGTTTTGTCTCCAAGTAGACTGATCCCCTCTGCATTACGTATGCCTCTTTCTTACCCACAGATACCCAAAAGGTCCTTGAGGAAAGAGAATCGGATCTCTGGAGACCATCTAAGTGCCTGACACACAGTAGATGATTAACATTCCCTGAATCCCTGGGTGAATGAATGAATGCCTGTAGTGAGGAGGTGCATTCCTCAATGAACCTCACCCAAAGTCTGGAATTGTTTAATTGAAGGAGCTTCCCCTCCTCTACCTGCAACCCCTGAAAACTCACGACCACCAACCAAAACCCTCAGACTAGGGAGAGAAAAAGCTCAATGTGAACATTTCCACCTTCCATGTCACCTAAATTTCTAATCTATTCAATGATGATGTATGGATTCAACTAGCACAGCCTTTTCTATTAACCATTCTCTCCCACTTACCCTCCTTTCCCTACTCCAGGGACTCGAATTCTGTTTTCTTCTCTTTCTGACTACCCAACAGCCCATAAGAAGTCTCCAGTGTCCCTGTTTTCACTTCAGTCTCTACAGGAGCAAGGACAATCCTCTGAAAATTCAAATCATTCTCTTTCCATATTTAATATTCCATGAATATGCCTCTTTCCCCATAGTTCTTTTTTCCCCCCATAGTTCTTAATCCCAAATTCTCAAGCTTGAATCATAACATGGATGGCATATTAAATCAGGTGTTGCTTGGACTCTCCTGGATCCATTCAGTAGGCCTAAGATAGGGCCTGATAATTTGTTTTAACATGTTCCCAGGTCATATGGATCCTTTGAGAGCCACTGTCAATGCTATTCTTTACTCATTGGTATGTAGTGTTTCAAATAAATTATTTTAATTTTCATTGCCAGGGTAGCAGGACAAGGAAGGAAGAAATGGGGCATATGTTTTAGCATGAAGCTCTGGTGTGAACTCAACTGTACTCCAAATCCAGTATGGTTGAAAGACAGGCTCTACAAGCTTACAGCACGTTCATGTCTATTTCAGCACCTCACCTGGGCTTTCCCCACAGCGTGTGTTTTGGAGTTGCCTCACAATGCAGGTATTGTTGCCATGATTCAGCACACCAGTGAACTGAGTCAAAGTTAGTAAGTGGAGGAGACTCTCTAGACTTCAAGTGCCTTCAGTGCTAGACTGAGTCTCTGTCCTGGATGGTGGAACCCACAAAAGCATCGTCTTCATTCCATCCCCCCACTAGAGCTTGTCAGCTTAAAGCAAACATTTTTCCCAGGGCCCTTCAAATTCTTTGCCTGTCCTCTCCAACTCCCCATTTCCATTTTTCTGACTTCAGGCCCTGCAGCTTGATGAAGGCAAATGTTTTC
The DNA here is from genome assembly GCA_020662805.1 of Glaucomys volans. NCBI lineage: Eukaryota > Metazoa > Chordata > Mammalia > Rodentia > Sciuridae > Glaucomys > Glaucomys volans. The sequence goes on along the minus strand of JAJEJO010000467.1, from coordinate 508,278 downwards.
TCTACCAATTAGTTTAGAGAAAACTTTGAATGTTTGATATTGCAGTAGACAATGTTTCATTATGCTCTCTTGATTGGAACAGAGAAATGGCTGTTCCTGAAGGCAACCACAGCACACTGTGCAGGGTAAAGTTACCGAGTTACAGCCCAGAAACCGAGACCACAGGGAGCTGGACTCCATTGAGAAAATGCATCAGCAAGAGTGGGTACCGAGGAATGCTGAAGAAAAGGGTTTATACTCAGCATCAATAGACATGTGTGTTTTATGAATAAGAATAAGTGTATTCATGTTCCTAAAGTGCTTCAAAATCTCCTTAAGATTTTCTTTCAGGCCTCGCCCTCTCCCTGAAATAATCTGCCATTTCCATGTGGGAAGTGTCGACTCAGAGTTTGCTCAGTCTCCCAGTCACTGATGAGAGGTTATATTCTCATTGTCTAACACCCCCAAACCTTGTTTTGTAGCATTCCTTCAGCAAAGAAAAATAAAATCAATGGTCAAAATTATTTCAGAATATCTATGTCCAAAATACACAGGCAGTCATGCTTTACAACATAAACAAACATATAAAGCTTTCTTTGGAGGGTAAGAAGTTTGAAGAGATAATCAGGCAAAAAATGAATGAAAGAACATTCCAGGAGGAGAGGTCAAATGATGGAATGGCCTCAAGGTCAAAGGTGGCATGGTTGTTGGAACACCAAATATAGTTTGCAATTGACAGGAAACAAAGTTGGAGAGACAGGAACTTGTCTCTATTAAATTCTATTTATTCAAAAAGTCTGCCTGATGTGCATTAAACTTGTGTTGCACACATTTATATTTATCGTTTACATATTTTGCAAGTTGCTTCTTTATTAAACTGTGTCTTCTATACCCACTTGCCTTCTTCTTGTGCTCCTGAAATTGTTCCCATTTATCTCAAACTCTGAGTTTCTCATTGTTACTGTTAAAAATGACACTAATGATCAGAACAAGGTGTAATTGCATCTTTGTCACTCAATTCTCACAATAGCACTAGGGACACGGCACCATTGATTTTATTATTTCTACTTCACAGATGGAAATCCTGAGGCTTAGAGGCTTTAGAGGAGTAAGAAGTGGCACAGCAGATATATGTGATATTCCCACCTATGTCATTGAATTTCTCTGACAGTCCCTGTTTCTTGTAAGACCCCTCCCCTTCTTGCCTATACTTAGTTACAGTTCAGTCTGAGCTCAGCTTCTGCTGCTGAAAAAATACCCATACGGTTTCTTCTTCTAGGTTTTAAACATAATCTGCCATCCAGCCTTCTCTTCTATGTTGAGGTTGAATCATGAAATTTTTGAAGCCAAATGTGGAACATGTTGGTCCATTTTATGTGATTTGCTTCAGCCTAACTTCTCTGGATAGTTTTGTTATTCTGATATTGTCACCTAGAATGTTAACAATATCCTATACCCCAGTGTCACCCTTAAACTTTAGATCAGGAGTTAAACAGACCCCAAAGGAATGAGAAACAGAATGAACCCATTTTTCTAAGAAAGAGTAAAGTGGCACATTCCCCAGACTTTGCTGGGATGGAGTACACCACCCCACCAAATCAAGACCTTGGGGCACAAGGAGAATCCTGAACGTGCATCCAAGATGAGCACTAAACTTGACAACTTTCCCACCATTTTACTTTGGAACCTCTGGAAAAGCCTGCCTGCCCTCATTTTGGAGAGGAGCATAGTGATGAGGAAATGAAGAATCCTTTGTCTTCATACTCGATATGATGAATTACCTATAATTTACCCTGTAGATGTGAAAATTTCAGGCAATCCAACCATTTTGCTATTTTCAGAATAAGTGATGGCCTCTGTGGTCTCCACCCATGCTCCTGGCATAGGGCACTGTACCAGGAGCTAGGGACACAGGGAGGCAGATGCTTTGCCTGCCCTCAAAGAGGTTCCTGTCTGAAAGAAATTTAACAGAAAATGATAGAAGTTTTAAAGGCAACATTTGCTCAATGACATTTGATAGAATGGGGTTTTCTGTGGACTATTCTTATTCACCTCTTTTTCAGTTGTCTTGGCAAATGCAAGTTTTCCGTGTTGTTTTTCCATGAAAAGTGTGCTGTGAGCATAGGAGATGATTTTATTATCTTGGTTTAGTTTCTATTTATATTAAAGCAAATGATGAGCTTGTTATAATTGAAGTTTGGAAAGTTTGGGGGTGAGAGGTAATTAACTAATTCCTTCAGCCTCTGTCTCCCCTTAAATATGGCAAATTTGCCCATCTTGAAAGCAATTTTAGTTGTCAAAACATTGGCCTTCTTCAGGGTTTTTCAAATCCTGACAACCATCAAATCTTGGCAAGCAGCCGCTACCTGCCTGGCAGGATGTTATATTTAGTACTGTGTGAAACTTTATTTTCCAGTTTCAGACATAGTCAACCCTTGTCACTGGGTTCCAACACTCACACTTCCAAATAAAGAGTGTTTCTGGAATTCTCTTATGACTGGTAGAAGCTTTGATGAATGTCCTCACCCTCCAGAATAACCTGACACCAGTTGGGCCCCCACTGCTGGGAGACAGTCTGTTGTTGTTTAGTGTTTGGCCAAATTAAACTTGCCCACTCCCTGTCATTTCTTGGCTTGTCCATCAGTCCAACCAATCTCTCAAGGTGAGCTCTATTGGCATTTAAGATCATATGGCAAAAAGCAAAAATGGAAGGAAGAAAGGAAGGAAGCAAGCAAGCAAGGAAAGAAGGGAGGGAAAAGAGGGAGAGAAGAAGAAATCATTCTAATGTGAGACTCAGCTAGTATTTACTCAATAATGTCACTGTAACATGCAAAATATATTTGAAAATCTGATTTGGCCCCAGCATTTAATCATATTACTCATGTTTGTATAAAAATAATCTGTCTCTATGCTTTCCTTTCTTGTAATGTGCTCTGTTTCTAAACATTCTGGAGTAGTGGATTAATGCAATCTAAGATGCCACAAGATGCTGGTTGGGTCCTGATTCTCTTTCCTCCCTCCTAATTCCTCCCTTCTTCGCAGCTGTGAAACTTTGGAAAGACTGCTTACCATTTCTGATCTTCAGATCCCTTGTATGTAATAGAACAACAGTAAATTATCCACTGCATCCATCTCAAAGGGCCATTGTGAGGAATAAGTGAAATTAAGGAGAACTTTTCCAATAGACACATTTAATCCAAAACTAGAGTAGAGTAGGCACTTGGTGTTAGGTGGTTGAATGAATCAATAGATAAATGGAGTAATACATAGAGGAAAGCATTTTATGTGCTGTCAAGTAGGACACAGAAGGAGTGCTCATTTGAAGAAAGCTGAACTTGACACTGGTCAACTTGGTGTTCATAGTGATTTTCCATAAAAGGGATTCTCAAAAAAAAAAAAAGATTCTCCACAACTGAACTTCTTAGATTACACTTTAGCTAACTGTGATGATACGAATCAATGAGGGTGTGATCAAGTCTTGAGTAGGTCTTAGCTTATTGCTCCAAAATTATGAGTGGACATCATCAAAGCTGAAAGCAAGAAACCATGAGTCACCTTAACGTCTCCACAAAGTCACAGACAATCACAGAATCTTCTCTTGGTTATTAAGGGCCATCTAAGCAGTTCTACTGTTTCTTACCTTCAGCCCAGTGCTCCACTACCTCCCACATCAATCAATGTAAAGAGACACTTCCAGTAAAGAATGGGAGGAAGAAACTGGCCCAAATGATGAGTAGCTGGACTGGCAGGATGCACAGGGAAGTTCTGTACTTTCTAAAGCCAAGAGATGGGTGTGACTCCAAAGGAATCACACACAAACACTGGATATCAACCTGAGTAGCTTGCTCTGCACCTGTACAGGTGGGAAGGAAACAGTGAGAGAGGGACAGAGAAGGTAGCCTGAAGTACTGCCAGTTAGTGAGGCAGGATATGTGAATTCTCACAGACTCAATGAAAATGAGGAAGGGAGTCTCCCTTGAATTTCTCCATCCACTTTTGATGGTGGGCTAAGGCCAGAGAACCACATCATCAAAGCTGTAAGATACAAAGCAAACAGAGGGACCAAGAAATAAAAATGAGAGCCACTATTGTGCCTCATGGTGGGCACCCGTGAAGGCCCTTCGAAGACTAAAAAAGAGCTCACGCTGATCCCACACGAGAGCCAGCAATGCCTAGGGTTAGGTTGTGAAGAGCAATAGCTGACACTGATAAAGCAGAGATGCCAACAGTGTGTCCTTCTTGCCACGTATCTCCAAGTCCCAGTGCATGCTCTACATGCTGAGCTGCAGGAGGCAGGAGGTCGTGCTGGTGCATCACAACAATTGAGGACAGAAATGTGAAATTTTCCAAGACAATGCTAAGGGTTAATGGGTACAAAAAAATAGCAGGCTAGCTTTTTGTTATTCATAAGCAAGGACATTTATGGGATTGTCTGCCTTAGCAAAGAATGAGTTCCTTGCTCCTGGTCATTGATAAATAGATGATGTAGAATAAAGTTTTGGGTTGTTACCAATGCTCAGCAATCGGGGTCTTCCAAATGGGCACGGCAGATCCCCACACTCCCATCTTGCTCGAGATCCTAGGTTTTCAAAATCTCTGCCTAAATTTCCAGATGGCAAAAACGTAGCCTTTATCCAACCTCACTCCCTATTTTCCCATAATACATTCCACAACTGTTTGCACTAAATTTAATATCATCTAAGAAGTATCAGGATTCCTGAGCAAGACCATCCATATCCAGACGATTCCTAGTCAGCCACTAGTTTGCAAAGCTGAAGTCCTTCTCCCTTCCACTCTTGCATTCTTTTTATGAACTCTATATATTGCCAGGCTAAATGTAATAATAATATAAATTGCCAATAGTCCCACCAAAATGGAGAAATCTGTTATCTGTTCAGTTATCTGAACAGTTATCTGTTCAGAATTTATAAAATTGGAAAGGAAAAACTACCACCTCAAAAATCACCAGCTATTTTACCATTTGACAGACACTTTCTATCAGGATGTTGAAATGTTTCCCTGGCTTAAATAGTATTAACTTTCAAGCTGTTAGGTTATGTCAAATCTTTAGGGTGCAATATTTTAGATTAAAAGTTGGCAAATGTTCTCTGAAAGGAGTCAGAGAGTAAATATTTAGTGGTCCATATGTTCTCTATCACACCTACTAGACTCTGCCATACTAGTGCAAAAGCAGCTGTAAGCAACACATAAATAAATAAATGAGTGTAGTTCTAGTCTAATAAAAGTGTATTTAAAAAAGTAGTGGCAGGTTGAATTTGACCCCTACATTATTGTTTCCTACCCCTGTGGTAGAGAATTTGCTGATTGGACTGTTCAGAGGATATTTCATTGAACTCTTATCACTATTATAAAAAATTAATGCTTGTTCCTAAAAATAATAGGAATACAGAATAACATAAAGAAAATTAATTATCATCCTCAGATAATCACTATTAAATCATTAGGTTTTTAGTTTTTAGTAGGTTGTTTTATATACTGTGAAACTTATTGTTTAAACAAATTTGCATCCTGCTTCTGCCCTTAATGTGACTTTACAAGTTTTTAATGCATTATTTTAAACTCTTTATTGGCATTATCTTTAATAGCTGTATAAGATTTCATTGAGTAAATGGGCCAAAGCAGAAGTTTCATAGGCAACCATTTCTCCTGTTAACTATCTCCGCTATTTTCCATTCTTTGTTATTGGAAGAAATACTACAGGGAAGCACATTCCTATATTTTCCTTTGTATTTTAAATTATTTCCATAGATTGTCTTTACAAATGGAATTATTGGGTAGAGATTTTGAACACCTGAAAGCTCTTATTACACATGTCCAAATGACTGTCCAAAGGGCGTCATCTACATTGCCCACAGTAATGAACAACCAAGGTTACTTGAATGCATCCTTAGCATTACCAGGACTTATTGCTAAAAGAAAAAGTCAGTGTTGTAGTTTGAAAAAAGTGCTATCATCTTTTCAATTTTATTTTCTCCTGGACATTTTTCTGTTTTGTTTCCATTCATTATTGTTCATTTTGACTCCCATCTTGCCCCAGATCCCAGGTTTTCAAACTAAATTTCCAAGTGGCAAGAATACAGCCCTTACCCAGCCTCACTGCCTATTTTCCCATAATATGTTCCACAACTGTTTGCACTAAATTTAATATCACCTAAGAAGTCTGAGGATTCCTGAGCAAGACCATCCATATCTGGCTAAGTCAGCCACTAGGAATCATCCCTGTCTCTCAAAGCTGAAGTCCTCCTCCCTTCCCACTCTTGCATTCACAAATGTTCATGACATGACAAAACAATTTTGTCACATGATGGTCAGGCGAGTGTGTGTGTGTGTGTGTGTGTGTGTGTGTGTGATTTCATTTAAACCTTACAGTGACACTGAGTCTTTTAACACAAGCTGATGATATCTCATATACACTGAGTGACACATAAAGTTCAGAGAATGGATTTTGTTTCCATTTGCCTACAAATATATGCATTTACTCCACTAATTACCCCAGCCTGCATCTCTTAAGCACTTAGTTGCCAGAATTGTGCAAACTAGTCTACATGTATTATCTCAGTTCAGTCTTGCAATAACTGCGTAACGTAGGCACATCTTGTTTTACCAATAAAGGAAGAAAAGGAATGCACTCCTCCCCCTCAGTCAATATGACCTGTGACACAGACACAGATAGGGACCGAGGTGCCCCTGTCTCCACAGCCCATCACTGCACACTGCAGCTGTGGTCTTCTTTCTGCTCCATTCTCTGGCTTTGAGATCTGGGACTTTGCCCCCTTTCGTAGTTCCTTTCTTATGTTGTTGGTTGGGGATCTTTGTTGGTCCCTCTTTGGGCTTCAGCTTTCAAAACTTTTTTTTTTTGCTCTACCTGCTAGATAGCATTGCCACACTCATGCACACAGAGGTGCACACACACGCGCGCGCGCACACACACACACACACACACAGGATCTCAGATGACAAAATTTCCTTCCGGAATATGCTTCCTAGGAAAGAGGAGATGAGGCTTCAAATGATAAATTCCTTCTATGCATAAGTTGATTTTAATGTTTAAATTCTTTCACTGAGGGAGTTCTGGATTTTTTTTAAGCTCTTCATTAAATCTCACCTTCCTATCAGTGTACAGTATTCTTTCTTCTAAGATAATTTAAATAAGTCATGAATGTGGGTACAGACTAAACTTCAGCAGGGCGAGATCAGATTATGCAATTTTAATAAGGTCGATGCTCTTTCTCACACTTGTGAGGGACTTCTTAGTCAAATCTCTTCTTCTCTATGTAAATGAGTTCAAACAAATGGCACTGCTGATCCCACCCTTCCTGTTTCCTTCCATGCCCTCTGATTTCCCTTTTGGCTCAGGTCAGGAACCATATATTTGAATACATTCATGATTTAGTTTTTAAATTAGGTTTTGGTGTGTATTTAGAAAAGCACAGCTTGATCCTGAAAAGTTACACTTCTGTCGTCTGTGTCTACCTATAAATTCAAAGAGGTCTTTTCTTGATTCCATCTGATTTCTTTTCAAATCTGGGCAAGGGTGGACTGATGCCTATTCTCTGTGTTAAACAGGCTGTTGCTGAATCTAAATTGCTTAAGTACTCCAAATCATTGTGACATGTCCTTCACTTGACTCCCATCTTGTCCCAGGTTCACAGGAATCATTGTTATCTTTCAGTGAAATCTGTCTTCCTCATAATCTCTCACTTTTGTATTTTTTTAAATTCCTCATATTTCCAGGTTAAATTTAATAATGGCAATTATTGGCATTATTTAAATGGATAAATTTAGAAGCATCTTTGCAGAATTACAAAATTGGACAAAAGTACCAACTATCTTAAAATCACCAATGATTTTACCATTCAACAGGCACTTTCTACTGGGATACTGAAACATTTCTTCAGATTGAACACCATCAATTCTCAAGTTGGGCCATGGCATGGCCCCATGCAGATAGTGAGGTCCTCACAGACTTCTCCTTTAGTCAAGTCTATGGCCCCAAATCTACCTCCCTGGACTAATCCTCAGCATTCTATAAAACTCTGCATCAAGGGGTCACTTCCTGGATCAGAAATACTAATCCTGGTATATTCACATTATAGTGGCCTCTATGTAGAATAAAGAGGGTCTTACTCTCAGGCAGGGAGATTGGCATATACAAGGACAGGAAGATTACTTAAACTTAGTTTTGACAATAGTTCCTGGATCAGCCACATCAGCATCACCTGAGTTTATACTGGAGATGTCAATTCTTGGGCCCCATTTCCTACGTACCTAATCAGTAACTCAGATGGGAACCAACAAGCTGTGTCTTAGTAAACCTTCCAGGTGGTCCTCTGGGACTCTCCATTGTGAGAACCACCACCATTCACTACCCCACCTCATATGGCTCTTTCTCCACCAGGATGGGAAAGGCATTCCTGGAACTTCTCAAACAGATGTCAAGCATGTGGGCCTTAGGTTAGCAAACACCCCAACAAAATTCAGTGCTGCAGGTGATGATTCTGATGTGGGTGAGGGATGTTGATTCACCTAACTTCTTTCTCCAATAAATGCTTTTGAAGTGTCTGAGTTAAATAAACATTTGCAGTGAACCCAAACTTTTCTACTTCACCTCTTTCATCAGGTCCCTATCAAAATCCTCTCCTGGATCCTCCTCAAAGGAGATTATAAAGACAAGGCAGGTTTATAACTCTTGTTTCCCAGGTCACAGGATTTATGTGCTATGAGAACCAAGCAGCTGCATATTTTCATTGCTCTCCACCCCCACTCCAGAGCATTCAAAGGAAACATTTCTTTGTAAAAAAATGGATAGGGGAAAAAAATGCCCTCAACTGCTCTCTATGGTACAAATTACTTTTCGTATCACAAATCAGGAAGTCAAGAATGAGGTTGATTACTATAGCAGATGAATCCAGTCCCACAGCCCCAAAGCCCAGTGCTCAGGTCACCTGAACCCACACATCCCACTCCAAGTACTTCGAGATCCACAGCCCAGCAGCCCAAAAGTGACAGGGACACCTCTCACACGGTGAGAGAACCAAGGGAGGGATAAAAATTTGGGGTGGCCTATCCCTTGACAGGACAAATCTGATGTACAGTTTGCACAGTTACTCAGATGGCCCCCAGAAGAACTGAGTGCCACAGGCCCACAGTGGCACCATGGTGCACGCAGACACTCTTCATTGATCCCCCCTCCCCAACCCTCTGGCTCACTTTCCTCAGACATTTTCTTCTTCTCAAATTTCAAATAAATTCCTTCCACTCATGGTTTTGATTTTGGACCAATCTCAGGAACCCATCAGATGACATTTGGGTAACTTCATCAAGGTCATACGTACAGTGAAGGCCGATGAGAATTCATCCTTCTTTCTACTGGGTTGCAAAGAAAGCGTGAGATCCTGGTGTTGAGTTCAGTACTTAGCTCTATTCTTGCCAATACCCTTGAGGACCCAGCATTGTACCAGCACCCAAGAATCAATTGAGACTTATTTAGAAAATCAGTGGCTAGTAAATTCTCTATTTCCACAAGCCCTCGGTACAGCAAGTGGAGTCTCCCCTGCACTTTCACAATGACTATCACTCACTGCCGTGTTCCCTGAGTCCTATGTGACAAACACAGGAGCAAAATACCCGACACTTAATAATCTCTTACATGGGTGGAAGAACGAGTAAGTTGTGCAGTACATTTCTCAATAGAAATATAGAGACCCCAAATTTTGAATCTCATCCAAGTTCACATCCCTGGTTAAAAATGCAGGCAGAGGTCAAAGATTAGCAACTTCCTGCCTTAGAGAGTGCTTTTCCTACTCTATCTTGTATTGTCCCTTAAGATCATATGTGTTCCCAGTATTTGTTAATCACTGGAAGAAAAATTATATGGCTAGAGCAATCTTTTATTATGAGTACTATTTAAAGAATGTAATTGTCCAGAACAAATTTATACTGAAAAAATTTATACTCTAATTTGGGTTTTCGGACAAATGAGATCTTTGGGTAGTTGAATATATATTTTAAAAAATTCAATAATTTGTATAGTGCATTCTTGGGTGGACTGAGAACAGAGCACACCTTCAAGCAAGAATCTTCAGAAGACTTATGATTTCCAAACCACACTACTCTGACATGATGGCAATTCTTATGACATTCTTTATCCAGAGGTCAATATGCATGTTTGAGACATGCATAAGCCCTAGGCAAGCTGCTTCTCAAAAAAGTGTGTGTGATGGGATAAGTTTCTGCTTCAAGATAATAATTGTTCTATGTCTCTTTCTCTCTACTGACACCAAAACATAGGTCGCCGTCCTAAGACATAATTATCTTTTACAGATATTTTGGAAAAACAATTCTTAATCTGATGTTCATGTTGGGTTTTTGGTAAATGTCCTTTATTAAGTTGTGGAAGTTCTCTTTTGTAGTTTGTCTTGAATGAGTGTTGAAAATTTTCAAATATTCAGCATCAACTGAGATCCTAGGATTTTTTTTTCCTCTTTAATCTGCTATCACAGTAAATCATTTACATTGATTTTCTAATGATAAGCCAATCTTGATTACCTTAGGGATAGAAATGAGTCATGAGATGTTCTTACTTTGATATGCTACTAGATCACCTAGGCTGGTGTTTGTTTGGATTTCACAGCTGAATTCAGAAGTAACTTGGCTTGTAATTTTCTTTATTCTTTTAGTTTTACCAGGTTTTGTAATCAAGATTATCTAACCTCATAAATTGAGTTTGAAAGCATTCCCTTTTTATATCCTGGAGGAGTTTACTTAACATGAGAATTTTTTACTCTTTAAACATTTAATAAATCAAAAAGAAGTCTGTAAAAATAAAAAAATTAAATTAAAAATTAAAAAAAAAACTTATCCAGAAAACCATCTGACTATGTTTTCTTGTAATGAGATTTTAAATTATCTGTTTGATGTCTTTAATTTTTGTAGAAGTACAGAAGTTTTTTACTTCTTATTGAGTCAAATTTGGCAAATTTTAAATCTATAAGAATCTTCCTTAGTTTACCAATGCTTTCATATTCATTGATACAAAGTCATTCTTAATATATAACCCCATTTTATTTATAATTTCTTAAATAACTTCATGCCCATTGCTCTTTTCAGTTTAACGCCAAATTTGGCATGCATTTCTGCATTTTTTAGTCTTTTAGTGAGTCACCTTTGGGCTTTGTTGAATCTCACTATTGTATACTTATTTCCTAATTTAGTGTGCCAAATGTTTCCTGGGGAGTACCCTAGTATCCACACTTGTGTGAGGAATGGAAAGGAAGCAGGACTGAGCAGGGCAATTGAACAGCAACGCCACCTCCACAGGAGTCTCCACCTGACGCACAGGGAGCTCTGGAGCTGAAGAGACCCCAAGAGTTGTCCTGAAGAGGGTCAATATGCCTGGATTAGTCATTGGGGGTGGGCCGTCTCTGGCCAGAGTCTGCCCTTGGGTAAAGCATCTGCCTGCATCTTAAACACTCCCAGAAGAGAATGTCTGCCAGTTCACAGTGCTCCCAGGAAGGAGGGAAATGTCTTTCCTTGAAGAATCTCTTGCTCAACACAACTTCATTGTGTATTTCCTCCTTCACTTTTCCATTTTTTTCCTAGTCTCAAATAATTACCTTATTAATTTTCAACTGTTCTTCTCTAATACAAGCATTGGGGCCAAAAAATTAAATGCTGATTTAGCTCCATTCAACAAAGTTTGGCATGAAGTATCTTTATTATTGTTTAGTTCCACTTAGGAGTTACTTTGTATTGGATTTCTAAGTTTCCACACATAAAGAATTTCACATATTTTAATTATTTTCTATGTTAACAGAAATTTTCAATAGGTTTCCTAGCTTACATCTAAAGAGACAATTCTGAAATGGTAATCTGTTCATATGACTTCACAGATTAAAACCTATGCAACGGGTCCCCATTATATATCAAATAGTCTAAATTATTTAATGCAATTTAAAGGCTTTTGCAATATGTCTTGGGCTGAAAATTCCCTTTCCCCCCTTCTGTACCCTTTTGCTATTATTTAGCTTGACTTTTCTTTCATTTCCTCTTTCATAATTCTGGCCCTCCTTTTCTGCTTAATTCATCCTAGGTGTATCGGATATTTCCTGCTTTTGAAGTGTTCCTCTCATCAGAGTGTTAAAGAATAGGCACGTGTGTGTGTGTGTGTGTGTGTGTGTGTGTGTGTGTGTATTTGTTCTGCTTCGTTTTAGAAGAGGAAACATTTATTTGGTGCTCATGGTTTCAGAGGTCTCAGTCCATAGACACCTGACTCCATTGATTTGGGCCAAAGATGAGGTGACACATCATAAGGAATGGCCCAGCAGAAGGAAACTTCTCAATTCATTGCAGGATCTGCTGATCATCTGCCCGTAGCCTGCAGACTACCCACAGACTGTCAGTGGATCACCAGCTGCCTGTTCTTGCCTGGAAGTCCACTGTCACAGTACCCTCAGGTTTGGTTACACGTGGCTGCCACCATCTTGGGAAAACAGCTAGGACCTCCAGGACCCCTAGACTGACTGACTGCAACCCACCTCCGGGACCCCACATCCTGACTGACGGCGCCCTGCCTCCAGGGGCTCTGGCCAGACTAACTGCACCCCACAGACTCAGCGCCCACACCCTGCGCTACAGCTCCCCATTTGCCAACACATTTGGAAGCCAGCGCGGCTATCTTGGGTTTCTCTATGTGCCTTTCCAGTGTTTTGCCACCGTAGGCTTAACCTCGGTGTATTTCAATTGTGTGTGTGTGTGTGTATTAGGAATTGAACCCAGGGACATTTAACCACTGATTTACATCCCCAAACATCCCCCAACTTTTTTGAGATAGGGTCTTGCTCAGTTGCCGAGGTTGGCCTTGAACTTGCAATCCTCCTGCCTTAGCCTCTTTAGCTGCTAGTATTCAGGTGTGCTCCATCATCCTTGGCTAGGCCACATCTTTTGCTAGACTATAAACTTCATGAAGGCAAGACACATATATTTCTAATTCTCTATTGCATTTATAATACATAACCTTTGATATATAGGTACCAATTTATATTTATCAAATATAGCTACTTATTATTATTTTTTTTAATCCACATATTTTTATTGGTGAATTGTATTTGTATCTAACAGTGGAATTTGTTTTTACATATTTGTACATGCACACAATATAATTTGGCTAATATCATTCCGTAGTATTTCTCCTTTCTCTCCCTTCTCTCTCCCCTCTGGTCCCTTTCCTCTGTTGATTTCCCTTCAATTTTCATGAGATTCCCCCTACCTTTCTTTCCTTTACCTCTCTAGCTTCCTACAAATGCCACAAGGTTGAAGTTTTTGTTTTAATTTAAAAAGTTGCAAATGAATATATTAGTGCTTCACGTTTGGCTTCAAATAAAATTTCATGCTGCTTCTTGAAAAAAGTTTGTGAGACCTACTTCTTTTTTTTTTCCATAGTTTTTAATTTTATAAACAAATGTTAGAAGCACTCCAGGAGGGGAAGAAGGGTTGGACTATAGAGAACTCTATCATACAATAAGACCATGAAACACTTTTTAAATGTGGAAAAAATTACTAAAGAGCATTGTAGAAATGAAGATAAAAGCATGTGAATTACTATATTTCACTGAAGGAGACCTTACTTATTATTAGATATTGAGAATTTCTAGAAATTGTGCAAAAGTTAGTTAGTATAGTAAGCCAAATGATGGCCTCTATATTCTAATGCCCAGAACCTGTGGATATGTTGTAACATGGCAAGCGAATTAAATACAAATACAAATTCAGGTTGTGGATGAAATGAAAGCTGCTTACTAATCAGCTGACCTGGAGATGGTGATATTATCTTCCATTATCTCCATGGGCCCAGTGTAATCAGAACAGTCCTTACAAATGAAAGAAAAGTAGAAGAGTTAGTGTCAGAGTGACGCAGCATGAGAAAGTCCTCACCAAACACTGCTGGCTCCAAAGGGAGGGCTGCCATGATACTAGGAATGCCAGCAATCTCCAGAAACTGGAAAAACAAATAAATGGATTCTCTTAGGAGCTCCAGAAGGAAACAGGTCTATCAACAGCTTATTTTTAGCCCAATGAGAACCATATCAGATTTCTAACCCATAGAAGTATAACATCATGTTTTTGGATCATTTTAAGCCACAAGTAATGAATGTTTGCATTCATTCCTGGCAGTAGCACTAGAAACCTAACACAGATTCCTGTATCTAGAAGCGGGGTGCTGCCTTAACAAATTCTTAAGAATGTAGATGTGGTTTCAGAATCGGTCAATGGGCAGAGGCAGGAATAGTTTTAAGTATGATGATGAAAAACAAGAGCTGGATTCTCTTGAACAGACTGTTAGTAGAAATATGGATGTTAGTGAACCTATTGTGCAGACTCAGAAGCAATTGAGGAACAAGAGAGAGAAATTGCATCCTATCTTAAAGACCAGCTGACCAAGTACAGAGGCTTCTGTAATTGGTGGGGCTCAGTTGGAAATGGTATTGGAAAATGCAGGAAAGAGGGAACCTTGTTATGTAGTAGCAGAATGCTCAGTAGAACTGTGTCCTGAAAGTGCTGTTGCTTGATGCTGGCGTGGTGGCTTCAAGGTTTCTTTGCAGAGCGGGAACGCTGGCGGTGCAGGCCCTGAGGGCCCTCCATCCCAATGGGGTGGCAGCCGTGCACTCCAAGCCTTCTGCAGGTGGTATTCCTACTGATGATGAGCAGGCCACTGGACTAGAGAGCGAAGTCAGGATGGCTGAAAGGGAAGGACTAGACTCCACAGGCTGCTTCAGGCACCAAGGAAGACCCTAACAGTCCCATCCACCACCAACAAGCAAATCATGGTTTGCATCTGTGCTGTCATCTGGTTCTGGCTGCACAAGGGCGAGACTCAGCCATGCCCAAACTGTGGAACCCACTATAAGCTGGTTCCCACCTGTTCGCTCACTCAGCCCCTGCCCCTCACTTACTCAGAAGGTGCTATAAAATTTCTTCTTTCCAATAAAGTCTAGCCATTGCAGTGTCTCCCCTGCCACCCACAATAAAAATCCACAGTGCTGTGTCCTGAAGTCATGTGGAAAGTGACACACTGGTAATGAACCTGGATATTCATCTGAGGAAATGTCCAAGCAAACCATTAAAGGTTTGTCTTGGTTTCTTCTTCTTCTTTTTTTTTGGAGGTAAAGGATATGTTAATTTATTCTGATTTGATCAATACACATCATCACCTGTACCCTGCAAATATCTACAATTATTATGGCTATTAAATATTTTAAAATAAAATAAAAATAAAACACTGCTTTAGATTGTAAAAAAAAAAGAAACACAGGCTTATTATTATCAAACAGGTATTATTATTAATGGTCCCGTATCAGTAGATTAAACCTGTGACACGCACACCTTTGACAAACATGATGGACGTTTTTCTGGTGTTTGATTAGCATGTGCATAAAGAAGACAGGAAGAAATGCATGGATTTAGCAGCACACAGGCCTCTGGTCCATTCTGGAGGATTTCACTTTCCCCAATTAGAATGTCTCTTATTAAGAATACAGGCAACAACAGGTGTTGGCGAGGATGTGGAGAAAAGGGTACACTCATACATTGCTGGTGGGAGTGCAAGTTGGTGCAGCCACTCTGGAAAGCAGTGTGGAGATTCCTTAGAAAACTTGGAATGGATCCACCATTTGACCCAGCTATCCCACTCCTTGGCCTATACCCAAAGGACTTAAAATCAGATTACTACAGTGATGCAGCCACATCAATGTTCATAGCTGCTCAATTCACAATAGCTAGATTGTGGAATCAACCTAGATGCCCTTCAATAGATGAATGGATAAAGAAACTGTGGTATATATACACAATGGAATATTACTCAGCCATAAAGAAGAATAAAATTATGGCATTTGTAGGTAAATGGATGATGTTGGAGACTGTTATGCTAAGTGAGATCAGCCAATCCCAAAAATCCAAAGGCCGAATGGTCTCTCTGATTGGTTTCTTCTTGCTACCCATAAAAAAATACGAAAGGAAATAGATTTGGGGAAAATGATTATGCAAAAAAGTCTTCAAAACTTTGATGATTGGTAAATTCTCAGCCTACTTACATATTCAGGAGATTTCAGGGAATGATTGTAGAGATGAAAGAGGTCATACAAAATCAAAATTGTTCTGTCAAATTGATATGAGAACTCTGACTTTCAGGGTGAGATCACGTAGGTGAGTTGAAAAGACTCCATATGGAAGAGAAATGTAGAAAGTAAAAGGAGATAGAACAAAAGACAGATTTAACAAGATGGAAGAAAAATGGGACTGGGAAGAAATGGTAGTCACCAACAAATTACCCCAAACTGGACTGACTGACAGAGGAGCAGAGAAACTGAAGCATCTGAGAGCCAGTATTAAGTGGTATGTTGTGATGAACTGCAGGGTGTTTCATGCTACAAAATTTCAGTTATTCTTCCAGAAGAGTGGAAAACTTAAATTCTACAAGATCAAAAGGGGTTCTACTAGAATGAAGTGAGAGACAGAGCAGAATGGAAAAAAATCAGAGAAAATTGGATGATGGTGATTAGAAGTATAATTTCTGAAAATTTAATCACCTCCTGACAATCTCAGCAATGATTAGGGAAGGGCTATGTTAAGATGGGAGAGAATTCTGGGGTAACTTCCACATGGGCTATCAAGTCTTGCGTTGATTGTCTTTGAAGAAACAAAGGACAAGGTCATCACCATGACCTGAACTACTGGGGACACTCATACACTTGATATCTGGATTCTGTAAGAAAAATCACTCAGAAATAAACATTTTTCTTATTTTCTTCCACATCAAGAAAAAAATGACATAGAAGTTGTTTGGGATGCTTAAGGCCTATTTCTCACTATGCTGTCATCTAACCATGCTGAGGTTAATCTCAGGAGCCTCTCTAGTGGAGCGAGGGAATGAATGTATTCCAGGGAACATGCAACGTCACTCCAGCAGACAGACTGTGCAGGGCTCTAGTTGTGACATCTGCCGTAGTGAGTTCATTCTCCTCCAAGGTTACTGGAGGCCTGGACTGAGATGCCTCATTTACAACCAGGTGTCTGGAGAACTAAGTGTTCATACCAAGTATTTTGATTTCTAGAATACTGGGATGCATGATTTTCCTGTCCCAGTGCAGAGATAGTGGTGACAGAATTAAACATCATCAGTCATCATGAGAATTTTACACTGACCGTCCCTTATTTTCCTAAACCCTGAAACATTTATTTTGCTCTGGTGAAATATTTTATAGAGGGAAAAATTTTTTTCCTCCAAAATTTGGTTTTCAATCAAGTTTTTTTCTCTCTTTTCCATCTCTAAAATATTAAACAACAGCATTATATAGATACCTCTAGGCATGCTACTGTGCTGGTTTATTTGAATCTTAGTTTTTAGATTTAATTCCATTTTACATAATTGCAATCCCAATGTGTGAATTTTGGTATGTTTTCCTATTTCTCCCTTTGTATTGCCTTACAAACATTTTCTCATGCTTTCACAGTCTTCATGATTGTAATTTTTTATTGTTAGTGCATATTCACTATACAAAATAGTGGATTGCATTGTGGCATATATATTTTTTTCTTTATTCATTCATTTGTTGATGGAAGCCTAGGCTGTTTCCATAACTTAGCTATTGCAACTTGTGCAACTATGAACATGAATGTGCACCCATCTCTAAAGTATGCTGTCTTTAATTCTTTTAGTTAGATACCAGGAAGTGGTGGACTGAATAATATGGTAGTTCTGGTGATAGGGTCCTCCATACTGATTTTCAGAGAGACTGTATTAATTTACATTCCCACCCAGAGTGTGTAAAGATTCCCTCTCCCCCACATCCCTGTCAGCATTTATTATTATCAGCATTCTCAATGACCAGCATTATAATTGGAATAAGAAGGAATTTCAGTGTAGTTTTGATTTGGATTTCCCTAAAACTAAAGATGTTGAACAATTTCTCATATGATATTGGGCCATTTGTACTTTTTCCTTTGAGAAATATCTGTTTAGTTCATTTGCTCATTTGTTGAATGGGTTTTTATGTGTTTTTTTGGTGTTGAAATTTATTTTTTACTGGGGATTGAAACCAGCAAATCTGTTCCACTGAACTACATTTCAGCACTTTCTATCTATCTATCTATCTATCTATCTATCTATCTATCTATCTATCTCTTTTTATCTATCATCTGTCTATAATGTGTTGGGGTGGGGATTTAATCCAGGGGCACTCTATCCCTGAGAAACATTTCCAACCTTTTTCTGGACAAAAATGTTTTATTTCGGGCTGGGGATATAGCTCAGTTGGTAGAGTGCTTGCCTCACAAGCACAAGGCCCAGGGTTCAATCCCCAGCACTGCCAAAAGAAAAAAAGAGCTTTATTTTGAAATAGGGTCTTATTAACTTGCAGAGGTAGGCCCTGAACTTGCAATCCCTGAACTTGCAGTCCCCCACCTCTGCCTCCCAAATCATTAGGATTATAGGAATGTGCCAAGACACCTAGGTTGGTCTTGAGTTTTTTGAGTTCTTTATATATTATGAATATTAATTCTCTGTCAAAAGGGAAGCTGCAATGATTTTCTTCCATTCTGTCAGTTCTTTCTTCCCACTGTTAATTACTTTCTTTGCTATACAGAAGTTTTTTAGTTCGATGTCATCCCATTGGGTTCTTGTATTATTTCCTGAGCTGTAGGAGTCCCATTGAGGAGGTCACTGCCTGTACCTTTCTGTTGGATTGTTTTCCTTATTTTTTCTTCTAGCAGTTGTGAAGTTTCTGGTGTTATTGCTAGGTCTTTGATCCATTTGCAATTAACTTTTGTGCAGAGTGAGAGAGAGGGATCTGATTTCAGTCTTGTACTTTTGGACGTATAGTTTCCTTCACACTATTTTCTAAAGAACCTTTCTTTTCTCCAATGTTCAAATATTTTAGTGCCTTTGTCAGGAATCAGATGGCTATGGTTGTGTGAGTTTTTTCTGATTCATGCTCTTCCATTGACCTACATGTCTACTTTTATGCCAGTGGCATGCTGTTTTTAATACTAGTTATCTGTAGAATAATTTGAGGTTGAGTATTGTGATGCCTCCAGCTTTACTCTTCTCAGTATTGCTTTGGCTATTCTGGGTCTCTAGTTCTTCCAATTGAATTTTTCTTCCAATTGATTATTTTTCATAGTTTTGAGAAGAATATTCTGGGTATTTTGATGGGGATTGCATTGAATCCAGGTAGATTGCTTTTGATAGTATGACCATTTCAACAATAGTAATTTTGCCCATCCATGATCTTGGGAGGTTTTTCCATTTCCTGGTGTCTTCTTTGATTTCTTTTATCAGCATTCTGTAATTTTCCTTATAAAGGTTTATCACTCTGTGTTTAGATTTATTCCTAAGCATCTTATTTTGTAACTATTACAAATGGAAGTATTTTCCTGATATATTTCCCAGCAAATTCATTATTGGTAAATAGAAAATGTATTGATTGTCATACTTTGATTTTGTATCCTGCTACTTTGCTGAGTTTATCAGCTACAGAAGTCTTTGGGTAGAACTTTTAGAATGTTCCAAGTATAGCATCATATTATCTGCAAACAGAAATAATTTCACTTCTTCCTTTCTTATTTGAATTCCTCTTATTTACTGCTCTTGCCTAATAGCTCTGGTTAAATTTTCAAGTCCTGTATTAAACAGAAGTGATAAAAGTAAATATCCTTGTTCCTAATTTTAGAGTAAATATTTTCAGTGTTTCCCCATTTTGTAGGATGTTGGCTTTGTTTTCTCATATATAGTCTTTATAATATTGAGGTAAATTCTTTCTATTCTTAGTTTGCTCAGGAATTTTATTGCAAATGGGTGTTCAAATTTGTCAAAGCCTGTTTTTGCATCTGTTGAGAGAGTCATGTGATATTTATTGCTGGTTCTGCTCATGTGTTGTATTATGTCTGTTGTTCAGCATACTTTACATTCATATAATGAAACCAACTTGATCAAGGTGTTTGATAGTCATTAATGTGGTATTGGAGTTGATAAGCTAATATTTTATGGAGGATTTTTGCATGTATGTTTATCAAGGATCTTGATTTGCAGTTTTCTTCCATCAAAATGATTTTGTCTGGTTTTGGTATTGACACTGACTTTGTAGAAAGTGTTTGGAAGCATTCCCTTCCTTTCTGTTTCCTGGAATAATTGTAGGAACATTGATGTGAGCTTTTCTTTAAAGATCTGGTAAGATTCAGGTCAGACTCCATCTGGTTCTGTGTGTTTCTTTGGTGTAAGGTCTTTTTATTACACCATCAGTATCATTGCCTCCTATTGGTGTGTTTAGGTTTTCTATATCCTTTTGGTTCAATTTTGGTAGGTTGTATGTTTCTAGAAATTTTACCAATCTATTGGAATGTATATTTTCAACATAGTCTCAAGTGATTCTCTGGATTTCAGTTGTAATACCTTCCTTTTCATCTTTTATGTTATTAATTTGGGTGTTCTTGCTGTATTTTGATTAGTTTGACCAAAGGTTTTACAAATCTTGTCTATTGTTTCAAAGAAGCAATTTTTCATTTCATGGAGTGTTTGTATTTTTGTTTAATTCTCTATTTCATGACTATAGGCTCTGATCTTTATTTATTTTCTTCAGCTAGTTTTGGGAATGGTTTATTCTTGTATTTTCTAAGACCTTGAGATGCATCTAGAATATTTACTGTGATCTTTTTAAGTTATTGATGTAGGCACTAATAGTTGTAATCTTTCCTCTTAGAAATAACTTTGCAGTGTTCCAGAGACTATGGCATGATGTATTTATATTGTCACTTGATTCTAAGAATTTTTAAATTTCTCTTCTGACTTATTGATATCTACTAGCTATTCAAAAGTATATTACTTAATCTCCATTTGTTGTAAAATTTCTATAGAATTCCTTGATGTTGATTTCTTATTTCATTCCACTGCATTCTGACAGGATACAAAGAAATAGTTCAATTTTTTTTATACTTGCCAAGACAAACATGCTTTATGGCATAAAATATGATTTATTTTAGAGATAGTTCCATGAACAACTGTAAAGAAAGTGTATTCAGCTGTTGTGGAATGAAATATTCAGATGTTTGTTAAATCCCTTTGATCTATAGTATGTTTTAGCTCTGTAACATATTCATTGACTTTATGTCTGGGTAACTTATGTTGAAAGAGGTATGTTGAAAGGAAACATTGGAGTCTATCAGATCCTTTATGTCAAGTAGTGCTTGTCTCACGTAATTAGGTTCACTGAAGTTTGAAAGATAAATATTTACTATCATTGTATCCTATTGTTGGATTATTACAATTACCAGTATGTAACAAATTACTTTGTCTCTTCTGATGACTAATTTTGGCTTGAAGTCTGTTTTGTTGCATATCAGAGTAACCATACTTGCTTGCTTTTGGGCTCCATTTGCATGGAATATCATCTGACACCCTTTCACTTTTAGTCTATAGATGTCTTTGCCAATGAGTTGTGTATCTTGCAGGCAACATAGAGTTGAGTCTTACTTTTTTAAATCCAACTTGCCAGTCTATGTCTTAATTGGAGAACTGAGATCATTTACATTTAGTATAATTGAGAGGTATGTATTACATACTGTCATTTTCTTTTGTTTCTAATATTTGATTCAGTCCAATTCTCATTTTCTTATATTCTGTTCTAATAAGATTTATTCTTTCCTTTTTCACTGTCTACTTCTTGTTGTCTTTGTTAAATATTACTTACATGGAATTCCTTTAAGTATCTTATGCAATGTTGGCTTAATAGTTTTGAATTTCTTTAGTTTAGGCTTATCTTGGAAAGTTTTTATTACTGCTTTGATTCTGAAAAATAGCTTTGCTGGGTATAGCAATCTAGTTATTTTCTCTCAGAGCTTCAAATACATTCAAAATTCTCATGGACTTTAGGATTTCTGCTGAGAAATCTTCTGTAAATCTGATTGGTATTCATTTATAAGTGATCTAACATTTTTCTCTTGCAGTTTTTAAATTTTTAAAATTATTCTGGATTTGGGGCATTTTACCTATAATAAATCATGAAGAGTTTTTCCCTAAATTCTTTGAGTGTCTGCTAGTCCCACTCATTTTCAGGGTTTGGGAAATAATCTATCACTATTTCACTAAGTTACCAATGTTATTAGTTTGTATTTGTACTTTCAAAACTCAATACATATGAACCTTAATTTAGGTCTCCTAATGTCATCCCAATGTTCTTGAGTATTCTAATCAGATGTTTTTTCTTTAATACTATCTGTATGTACAAGTTCATCCTCTTTGTCTTCAAGCTCTGGAAATTAGTCTTCAACTTGATCTAATCTATTGGAGAGATTTTCACCTGATTTTTAAAATTTGACATATTGTGTGTTGCATTTCCAAGGTTTCAGTTTGGTTCTTTTTCAGTTGTCATATGTATCCTATACTGTGTTCCCTAATGTGTATGGATGCTTTTCTGTGTTCTCTTAAAATTTTTTGATTTTTTAAAATTATTTATCTGGTATTTAATCTACTTTGGTATATTTGGAGTCAATTGTTGGCAAATAATGGACCTTAGGAGGTGTCAGGTAACCTTGTTTCTTCCATTTTTCTTGCATTTTTACTTTGAAATTTGCTAAAATGTTTGGTTGGATTTCTCTTATAGTTTTATGTGAAGAATTTTTAAACACAGAATTCTGAAGGTGATGTATTCTTGCATATTGCTGTGAATTGTTGTGAATTGTTGAATGTATTTCCCTGTAGGTTGTTACAGCTTGAATATGAGGTGTCCCCAAAAATCTCATGTTTGAACCAATGCAGAAATATTCTGAAGTGAAATGATTTTGAGTACTGCAATGTAATCAGTGAAATAAGTCAGTTGAAGGATGAATAATTGGCTGGATCCACTGTACTGGAGAGGCTACTAGTGGCAGTTAAGATGTAGCTGGTGGAAGTAGGTCACTGGAGGCATGCCTTTGGTGTTTATATTTTGTCCCTGCAATCTCTCTACTTCCCATATGTCATGCCCTTCTCCATTTTACTGTGTTTCCTCTCAGGTCCAGAGTGATGGAGCTTACTGGCCATGAACTGAGATCTCTGATATCATGAATCTAAAGTAATATTTTCCTCCTCTAATTGGTTCTTATTAGGTATTTTAGTCACAGTGATGAAAAGATGACTAACACAAGTGTTTTATAGTATAGTTCCCCTGCTAGTTCTTCAGTAATGACCAGTGCACTTTGACAAAGTGTGTATTATGTTAGAGTTTGAAGATCCCACTTTGAATGTATGTCTCATGAGTGAGATCCTTCTTGTAGATCAGGCAATTATGTTGTAGATAGCAGCATATATGGAAAATACCCTCTATGATTGTTCTTCTACACTTGACAACCCTATATGTTCTGAGATGGCATGGGAATGACCTTTGTAGAGGCCACTCCTAGCTATGGTGCCCATAGTCTTTATGGTATTTCTGTGTGTCTGCAAGAGAAGATGTCCATGTGTGGGTCTTCAGTTCCAGCTTGTCTATTTCTACTTGGGACCTAGCTATTGGCTTGGGGATTTTGCTTCCCCTGTTCTTTGTATTAAAGTATTGCTCAAGTTTAAGTGGTGTTTGTTAGATTGTATGAAGAACAACACACTTTATCTCTTAGCTGGGTTTCAAGTGTAGATCAGCAGGGGAGAGCATCCATCCCACAAACTTCTAGTGTCGCACCAGGCCCCCAGCACCTCACAGAAAGGAATAAATAAGCAACAGTGATATCAGCAGCAATTAATTTATAGTATTAAAATAAATACTAGGTTTGCTATGACATCTGCAACACTGATAACACAAAAACAGGAATGGTGGGATCAGAAATTAACAACATTGAGTACAAAACAGCAATGAACCAGTTTTAACATTAAACACCAGGTGTCAAGTACAACATACACAATAATGACAACAACAAGACAAACAGTGAGGGAAGAAATTATATAAATGCAGTAGTTTTAAAAATAGTAGAAATGCAGTTCATTGAGAGAAGGAGATGGGAAAGAAGGCAAAAGAAAGGTAATGAAGAAATATAAAATGAAGGCCATAAATAAAGGGAAAAATAAAATAAAAGAGAAACAGGAGAGTGAGTAAAAGAGAAATTTGACCATTATCAGGAGAGGAAAAGAGAAAGCATGACAAAAACTATAAAAAGGGTATTAAAAAAAACATTAACATTCAAAGAACAAAACAAGGCTAATAAAAAAAAAAGAAAAAATATGTACATGCACCTATCAGCAAATACAAAAGCAACAATGACAAATTCCTAATGAAAACTGAGAGGTCTAGTATTGTGATACCTCCTGCTTCACTCTTTTTGCTCAGGATTGTTTTGGCTATTCGAGGTCTCTTATTCTTTCAGATGAAGTTCATGATTGCCTTCCTATGGCATTTGCAGATAAATGGATGGAATTGGAAATTATCATGCTAAGTGAAATAAGCCAATCCCCAAAAAACAAAGAACAAATGTTTTCCCTGATAAGCGGATGATGATATAGAATCTGGTTGCCGGTTGGGGGGTGGGTGAGAGAGGAATGGAGGATCTTTAGATTATGTAGAGGGAAATGAAAGGGGGAGGGGGTGGGGTATGAAAAATGGTGGAGTGAGACAGACATTATTACCCTATGTACATATGTGATTAACAAGAATGATAAGAATGTACACCATGCACAACCATAGAAATGACAATTTGTACCCCATATGTGTACAATGAATCAAAATGAAGTCTGTAAAAATAAATAAAAATAAAAATAAAAATAAATGAAGTAAAAAACTGAAAGGCGGGAGCCTCAAGATGGTGGAATAAAGGAGGTCACTTTTCTGGCTGCTCCATGGTGTGAAATCAAGAAACCATACATGCAGCTTCTCAGCAAGGTGGGTAAACAAAAAAATGGGAGGGAAGTTTTACTTGACTTTAATACTGGACTTTCAAAGCAGATGGGGGACATAGGAGGCTAAATATAATAAGAAATCCCTAGTGCCACAGCCCCTGCCACAGATGGAGTCATAAGCCAGAGCAGTCCCTCCATGAGCAAAGTGGAGGAACAATGGAATTAAAGGAATCTGAATTTTTAGAAGGCCTGAAGCATGTCTGGGTATGGAGAGTTTAGAGATCAAAGATACTGCCTGACTAAACTGAAAGGCATGCTGCACAATATCCTTGTGCAGGAAAGAGGCCACTATCTCTCCAGACAGTATGCAGAGGACAGGAAGGAACCATTTTGCAGTCAAGGCATGGGGGCTGGCAGCTGAGAGAGCTGATTCCTGGCAAACCTCAGTTTGTCCTGGAATACAGGCCTGGCAAAACCACACTGCATGACATAGAGTGTGCCTAAGCAACCATGAGTAAATAAAACATGGAGAAAGGTTTACACAGGGGACTATTCATCATGGAAAGCCACCCAGCTCTACATCTAACCCTCCAACCCAGCTGCTTTTAGGACAGACTGGGAGAGAAGCATCTAGCCAGGAATTTGAAAGGGGAAGCATAGGAGAGATTGACTTGGGAGACTGAACCCAAGACCAGAAACTGAGGGGACTTCAAGAGACATAGTTGACTAAGAATTGGCTCCTCAATCACACAAGTGGAACGCAGGGGAGATGACTGGGTTGCAGTCTTTCAGCATGAACTGGCAATTGCTGAGCCCTGGAGGTGCACCAATTTAAAGACACCTGACCAACTGGCATTCAGCAAAGAACCAAGAGCCCACATAAACCTAAACCCTGCTTCCAGGAATTCCACCTAAAGGATTACCTCTTTCACCCCAGCAACCCCTCCCAACACTGTAGAGAAGGGAAACTAAGAATCCTTTGAACTTCAGCAGACATGATTCTTTAACTTTTCATCAAGATCTTTTTTTTTCTTTTGTGTTTAATTGTGACCTGAATGTTAATAGACATTTATACATATTCAATTTTTTTTCTCCTATCTAGCATTTGAACCCAATTTTTATCAAGGATCAATATTTGGAGGACTAGGATATTTAATTAGTATATTTTAATTTTGTCTTGTATTCTTTTATTTTTAATTTATTTTTAATTTTTACTATATATATGTATATATTTTATCTCTCACTTATCTGTTTACCTTGATTCTTTCTCTCTTCTGCTAACAGTCAACCTCTATTGTTCTCTCTTTCACTCTTCCTTTAAATTTTTACTCTATCTTCCCTCCTCCTCCCTCATAATCATTATATCCTACCTCACTTCTTCTCTCTCTCTCTCTGTTAACCATTCAAAATTGTAAACACTTTTGTAGACTTAACAGTTTTTACTGTGGGCCATAACTGATCATATCGTTTTTGTTTATTATGGTAATTAGCATTGTAGATGTTATAGTAGAACTATCTGGTTTATGCTGTATATTGTTTGCATTGGTTGTTATTATTTGTCTCCCCCTAAGTTGTGAGGTACTGGAAACCATCAGGATCATTACAAGTCCACAGGGTAGAAACTCTGCTACCTCAGATCCATACTGCTAGATGGGTAGACACACAAATAGCATGAAAAAGCAAGGAAAAATATCACCCCAAACAAACCAAGACACTTCAATTACAGAATCTAATTACACCACAGTGGAAGAAATGTCAGAGAAGGAATTTAGAATGTACATAGTCAAAATGATCTTCAAAGTGAAGGACAATGCAGGGAGTGAAATCAGATAGAAAATACAGGAAGTGAAAGATAATTTCAGTAAAAAGATAGAGATTCTGAAAAAATCAAGCAGAAATCCCCCAAATGAAGGAATCAATAAACCAAATTAAAAATTCAATGGAAAACATCACCAACTGACTGGATCACTTAGAAAATAGTTTCAGGCAATGGAGACAAAATGTATAATCTTGAAAACAAAGTTGGCCATGGAGAAAAGATGTTAAGAGACCATGAACAGAATTTCTAAGAAATACGGAATAACCTGAAAAGAACAAATTTAAGATTTATCAAGATGGATGAAAGCTCAGAGATGCAAACAAAGGGAATGGACAATCTTTTCAATGAAATAGTGTCAGAAAATTTCCCAAACCTAAAGAATGAAATGAAAAACCAAATACAAGAGGTTGAGAGGTCCCCAAATTTGCAAAATTACAAAAGACCCACGCCAAGGCACATCATTATGAAAACACCAAACAGACAGAATACGTATAGAATTTTAAAGGCTGCCAGAGAAAAATGGCACGTAACATTTAGAGGGAAACCAATCTGATCTCAGCTGATTTCTCAACCCAGACCCTCAGAGTTAGGAGGTCTTGGAATAATGTATACCAAGCTCTGAAATAAAGTGGATGCCAGTCAAGCATACTGTATCCAGCAAAATTAAGCTTCAAAATTGATGATGAAATAAAAACCTTCCATGATAAACAAAGTTTAGAAAAATCACAACTAGAAAGCCTGCACTACAAAACATATGCAATAAAATATTTCATGAAGAAGAAATGAACAATAAAAGTGAAAACCAGCAAAGGGAGGAACTATAGAAGAGAATTAATTCAAAGTAAAAATCAGAAATAAATCAAAATGACAGAGAATAAAAATTCTTTCTCAATAACATTGGTCGTAAATGGCCTAAATTCATTAATCAAAAGACATATACTGGCAAATTATATTAAAAAACAAGAACCCAAAATAGCTGTCTTCAAGAGATCACTTCATAGGCAAAGACATCCACAGATTGAAGATAAAAGGATAGGCAAAGAACATCACTCACATGGATCTCATAAACAAGGAGGGGTTTCTATCCTTCTATGAAATAAAGTGAACTTTAAGCCAAAGTTAATCAGAAAGGACAAAGAAGGCCATTTCATACTGCTTAAGGGAACTATAAAGCAACAAGGCATAATAATCATAAATATTTATGCCCCAAATGTATGCCCCAATGTAGCATCTATGTACATCAAACAAACCATTCTCAATTCAAAGAATCAAATTGACCATAACATAATAATACTGGGTAACTTTAACATGCCTCTGTCTCTACTGAATAAATCCTCCAAACAAAAACTAAATTTTGGTGCTATAAAACTAAAAAACACAGTTGGTAATTTAGACTTAGCAGACATACATAGAATATTTCATCAGTCAATTACTGCATATATTTTCCTCTCAGCAGCACATGGATCCTTCTCTAATAGAGATCATGTTGTGTAAGCTATCCCATATGTTGGCATACAATTGTAATATTACCTTAGTGTATTTTAGCATATGTACAGTCATTTCTATAGCTCCCTTTCAGTTGATATTAATTTTTTTGTTCTTGCTTATTTTATTGATTAGACTTGTTTGATTTTATCAACTTTTATCTATATTATTTCTTTTCTATTTCATATATTTCTGCTCCTACTCTTATTCTTTCCTTCCTACTACCTAATTTGAAAATAATTTGTTAACGTAGCTTCTTTCTGATACGAGTACCTTAAGCTCTAAAAGTTCATCTGAGTACTGAAGGTCTAGCAGCTGGTGTCTTTCTCTGATCAGAACTTTGCTATATGAAGTCTACTCCAGAGAGATTAGATCAATACACCCCTAGGGCTGAACTGATGCTCAACTCTGCTGGGCATTTGGATCTCCAGCACCCAAGAGAATTCTGCTCTGAGGGAAAGGTAACCAACTTCCTGGTGGAGGGGGCATGGCTGTAATATGCACCCTACCACCCATGATTATGGCCTTCTAGGGCTAGATTCCTCAATGTAATCATGCCCACTTGTTTATTTTTCTGACCCTCCTCAGTTGTTATAGAAGCCACCAAATTAAATACCCCTAGATACAATCTTCTTTGTGCCTGTTTGAATAGTGTTCTCTTAGGGCCATTCTGGGCCATACTGTAGGTGTCAGCAAGGACAGCCTGGTAGTATTTGCTGTGATCTCCATGGTTCTCCATTATTGCTATTCTTAAATCACACAGAATACCACAATTTATAAGCCACTTAGGATCTTCAGTTTGTATTCACATTACTATTATACATAATGCTATAGTAATTATTTCATGCCCGTATTGTGTCTTTGATATAAAGTACTTTCCTTAGCATGAATTCACTGGAATAGAATGTTTGATTCAATGTATTAATGCAAGCTTTTTAACTCACATTAACCACAATTTCTTGATTGACAAGATAGATATCAAAACACACAAACACATTAAAAGACCTTGGACCTGTTAGTCCTATTGCTTAATGCAAATGACTGCAATAACCTTTTAATATGTTATACTCAACTCGGAGAACATAATTCCTTCCAGATATGAAACATTACCTTTGCCAGAGGCATCTTGCTTTTGTGACCTTCACTTTTTAAGATGCAGTCTGGAGTAGTTGGTATTTATTTTTGTTGATTTGATTAGTCATTGTTGTTGACAGGAATGTTCCTTCAGAATTCAGATCATTCTCAAAATCACTGTGCATTTGCATCTACTATTGGGAAACTCATGCATCAAGAATGCTATGGAAAGCAGCTGACAAGTAATGAGACAGTTGTGAACTTTGCTCTAGGAAATAGGATGTTTGGTGACTGTGAATGCAAATTAAAACTGATGGAGAGTCATTTTTTCAACTCTCTGGGTTGTCTGAGATATTCTTGTTGTCCCCAGACACATCATTTTGAATATGTTTATCAATTACCACTATTTGATATCTCTGAATTTGGTTAGTGAAATCAAGCAATGGGAGTGATGATTGTAGGGTTAGTTACTAAAGCACTAGAATGAGGCTTATGTGTACAAACACAATGTAGAATGAAATAAATGGAAAGAAGAGTTGTTTATATTTGCTATAGATTTTTAAATGTCAGCAACAAATTTATAATTATTAAACAGAACCTGTATGGTCTAACAACAACAGATTTCTCAAGTAATCCATCCTCATATATTTGTCTTGGAAGACCTAGTCCTACGTAAGTTAATAGTGATTTACGTTGTCCCTTTTATTCACAGCAAGTACCCTGAGGGTGCAAAACTTACCTGTTTTTCTTTTTATTTGTGTCTTTTATGTGCCTTAGCACACAGAGCACCATAGGAGAAAATAACGAATGAATGAGAAGTTGATTTTTATGAGTGGTAGCATCCAGTCCTCGGGATTTCATGGTTTATTCGACAATTTCCAAATGAGTTTGGTAACCACCTAGAATACTAATCCTTATTTATCCAAGGTTAAAAAATAAAAGAAAATGCCTAGTAAAAACTCACACTTTTGGTACAATCCTCTGAACCCAAATTCTTACTGAATACAAGTATGAACAGAAAAAAAAAAAACAAGAATGACCTGAAATCAATGTAAAATGAATGAAAAGAAACAGATTCTGTACAGGAAATATAAAAGTTTGACAAATGAATGTCATGAGGTGAGTTAGTCGTTGTTCTCAGCTTTTAGCCTGATATAAGACTGAATAAAGGCTGCAAATGGTAGTTAATACTCTAATAGCAAATATTTAGTGTTTATGACAAGATGACATAATTCAAGGAAATGAAAACAATTGAAAAGTGAGTGGATGAGGGATTTCTGGGAATAATAATCAAAATGAGAAAGCCCAAAATGTTAGTGATGGCCATGCCATGTTTGTCTGAGGCAGACTCAAAGTAACATGTATGAAGAGGAAAGAACTGAACAGAGGTACTGAAATAAAAATTTTACTGGATAAACATATAAAGATAAAAAAGAAAAAAGACAGTGAACTTAAAGCTAGGTAAATAGGATTTATACAGTCTGAAGAAAGGAAAAAGAATTGGAAAGAACTGAAAGTGAAATGCTAGATTCTCAGGGATCTATGGGTCCCTATGAAATGGTCTAACATGTATATTTGGAGGTAAACAAAGTCAGGATATGGAGAAAGGGATAGAATTTTTTTATATTTTCCTTTTCTTTTTAATTAAAGTGTATTACTTGCATAAACTTATGGGTTCCAGCATAACATTTCCCCAAATGCTTATATTGTACATTGATCATGCTTATACTCCCTCCCCGACCCCAACTTCTTTCTTAGTCCCTAACAGCCTCTCTTCTAATTTCAGATCATCTTTTATTGATAGTTCCATTTCAGTTTCAATATGGAAACCACACAGGGTATATCACAATTTGTAAGTCACTTAAGAACTTCAGGTAGTATCCACATTACTATTATTCATATTGCTGTGGCAGTTATTTAGTTTCTTTGTGGAAACTAAAGTATGAGAGAAAACACATGGTACTTGTTTTTCTTGGCTTAAGAATTTTTACTTTAAATTTTTACTCCTTGATCCCGACATCCAACCCAGCAGATCCAGCCCGGAGCCCCATGTGGAAATGCCACACTGTGGCTCTCCATCTACCATTGTGTGGCAGCCTCCTTCCTGGGACACCTCTGCCACCATCTTGGATTACCTCCACTACTGCCACTGCCATCTTTAGTTGGGGCAGCTTCCATCTTGGGATACCTGCGAGAATCTAGAAGCCCATTATCAAGGTACCTATAGTTTAGATGCTGCTGCCACCACCAACTAAGGATGTGACCACTTCCATCTGGGGATAAAAATCAGGACCTGAAAGAACATCAGCCAGGGCCCTATAGGATCTGAGGGATTCTTGGTAGGAGTGCTAATAGCCACCATCTTGCTGCAGAGGCAGGAGAGATCCTTGAAAAGTGTCAGTAGGTGGGAAAAGGGTGTGAGGGCATCTTGATCCTGACTGGTCCAGCCAACCAGGATCCCAGAGACAACTTGGACACCACTTGCTGGGACCTGATTTCAGCCCGGTCTATGACTCCCTCCTCAATACAGCACCCACTGATCACCTGGTCCTTCCAGTTTAGCAATCAAAGGGACCCTCCAAATTTTCAATCCCCAGTCTCCCAATCACCCGTAGCCACCAACATGGCTCAGCCCTTGCAGCTATATGACTGGTCCACAGCTCTCAATGCCTGGTCCTGATTAGCCCAATACAGAACAGTTTTTGGTGACAGGTGCAAAGGTTCTGGCACTCACCTCTCAGAACCTCTGGGGAAAGAGGCTCCTGATTGGGAAGTCAAAAGGTTGGGGACAGGAGAGATAAAATTTAGAGACTAAATTAGATACCAGGAATTGTGCGGTCCACAAGTGAGGGAAAGGTTTAAGACCAGGCTCCTGCATCACACAAGTGGACCCTAAAGGAGAGTCCCAGGATGCAGTCTTCCAGAGGGACTGGCAATTGCTATACCTTGCCTCCAGGAGTCTCTGGTCCAAGTCTAGTCCTCCTACCTTTGTAGCTGTCATCATCCTGAGGGTGGAGTTACCAGCAAACTCCACACAACCCCACCTTTCAGAAGAGAAGGGAAGCAGAGAAGATATTGAACTCCAGTAGAAATAATTGTTCCATTTTCCTTCAAGACTCTTTTTTTCCCCCTATTGTTTTTTTTTTTCATTTTTCATTTCTCACTCTCACATCCCCAACAAATTTGAAGTCAAGTATTATTCATGCATCAGGCTTCTGAGGACTGGGAGATTTGAATAGTTTATTACAGTTTTGTTGTAGATTATTTTATTTTACTTTATTTCTTACATTTTTTCTTATTTTTATGCTATTTTCCTCTTATTTGTTTCCTCAGAGTCTCTTTCTTTCTTTTCTTCTGCTAATAGCCAAATTCTTTTGATTCCTCTTTCACTCTTCCTATGATCTAGTACCTCTATATTCTCAATTCTTACTTCATTAATATCACATCCTACACCCCTCCTACATTCTATCTTTGTCCACCATTAGAAATCATAGACCTTATTGTTAACCTATTGCTTATGCTGTTGATAATAATCAAACTCATCATCTCTGTTGATTATGACAATACTGTTGACATCTTAATAGGGGCTATTTGGTTTAAGGCTGCATATAGTGTGCATTGGGTGCTGTTAATATTTATTGATCTCCCCCTTGAAGGTGAGGTATTGGAAACCTGCAGGGAACCTATAAATCTATAGGGTGCAAATATAATACCTCAGAGCTACACTGCTATAGCAGAAGACACATGAACAATATGAAAAAACAAGGGAAGAAAGTGCCCCAAACAAATCAATGCACAATATTTATAAAATCCATTGACAACACAATAGAAGAAATGTCAGAAAAGGAGTTTGGAATGTACATAATTAAAAAAATCTGCAAAGTAAAGGATGATATAAGAGAGCTAATGCAGGCAAAAAAGATCACTTCAATAAAGAGTTAAAAGAGCAAATGCAGGAAGCAAAAGATTACTTCAATAAAGAGATAAAGATTCCGAAAAAAAGCAAATAGAAATCCTTGAAATGAAGGAAACAATAAATCAAATTAAAATCTCAATAGAAAGCATCACCAACAGACTAGATCTCTTGGAAGACAACCTCAGACATTGAAGACAAAACATTTAATCTTGAAAATAAAGTTGACCACACAGAGAAGATGGTAAGGAATCATGAACAGAACCTCCAACAATTATGGGATAACACGAAAAGAGCAAATTTAAGATTTATTGGGATTGAGGAAGGCACAGAGATACAAACCAAGGGAATGACCAATCTATTCAAAAACAATATCAGAAAATTTCCCAAACCTGAAAAATGAAGTAGAGCATCAAATACAAGAGGCTTACAGGACACCAAATGTACATATATACAAATGAATGAATTACCATCCCTCTGAAAATGCTGCATTGTAGTGTCATCAAGATATAATTGACAAACAAAAATAAAAATTGGATATCTTAAGAGGTACAATTTAATGATTTAATCTATGTTCACTTTGGAAAATAATCACCACAGTCAAGCTAATTAACGTCTGACCATTTTTTTCCTTATCTCTTTTGGAAAATACTATTAATGACCACTTAGGATCATTTTTTCTTTTCTTTATCTCTATTATAGATTTTCAGAGAAAAACATAGAGAGATGGAGGAAGTACAGCACACAGCTGATGGTTATTTCTGGTATTGGAATGGGGCAGCAGGAAGATAGGTGATAAGAGATGCTATACCACCATCGTTAGAAGAACACCATGCAATCAAACTGCCGGGGCTACAACTTTGGCACTGCCACTTACTCACTCTGCTCACTATTGTCCCAAGGTCCATTTCCTCCACACAACATGAAAACCCAAATACCTATTTGAAAACATTGTCTATAGACTTTAATTAAAAGATACCAGCAAAGTGTTTGATATAGTTTCTGGTATATACAACATACCCAATAAATGCTAAGATTTTTTTCTAGTTTCTAAGTTTTCTATAATACATTGTTTTACATTTAGTATTAAAGAATGTTTTATTATAATTTTTCTCCATTTCTTAAAAGCCCTACCATAATCATACATGTGACATCCAAAAAAATTGTCAAAGTCACTTCTGAAAGTGACAAGCATGACAGTGAAGGTATGGCATAGGAGGTTAATATCCCCAGGGCACTAGCCTCCTGTATACCAGTAATGAACAGAGGAATCTGAAGTTAAAAGCATATTGCTATTTATTTACATTAGCAACACAATAAATGAATTATCTATAAATCTAACCAATACGTGCAAGTTCTACATGAGAAAAAAATTACAAAACTCTAATGAAAGATATCAAAGAACTGAAAAAAAAAAAAGAGAGATTTTTCCATCTTCATGGAAAGGAAGACTCAATATTAGCAAGATGCTGTTTCTTTCCAATTTGATCTATAGATAAATCTAAAGATAATGCTGTTCAATCAAACTTTCAGCCACCAGTCTTGTTAATATGAATAAATTGATTACAAAGTTTGAATGGTGATACAAAAGGTGCAGAATAGAGAACTCAGCACTGAATAAGAGGTAAGTCAGGGACTCAAGCCACTCAATTTTAAGACTGCTGAAAATAATCAAGACAAAGTCATCATGGCAAAAGATCAGTCAAACAGATCAAAAAACAGAGCAGAGAGCCCACAAGTAGAGCCACATAAACACATCCAACTGGACTTTGACAAAGGAGCAATACAATGAACCAAAGATTTTTTTTAACAAATGGTGCTGGAACAGCTAGACATCCACATCCCTCCCCGACCCAAAATCCAGAATCTGAATAAATTGTACAACCTTCACATAAATTAACTCAAAGTAGACCACAGACCTAAGTATAAAAAGCAAAACTGTAACACTCCTAGAAGATAACATAGGAGAAACCAAGGCAACCTTGCTTAGGGCAATAACTTCCCATATGCAACAGCGGCACAATTCATGAAAGAAATACTTAATAAGCTGATCTTCATATAACTGCCTGGAATTCTATAAAATTAAAAGCTGCTTCTTTGCAAAAGGCAAATGTCTCTACAAAAAGACAAAATATACAAAATACCAGTAACAAGTGAGTTTGGGAACAGAGCAATTATGAACTCTAGATGTTAAGCTCCGAAATCACATACTTATTGATGGCTTCGGGAAGAGCTGATGTCATGGAAGGCATAACCACACCCAACAATTACTTCAATTTACTAGTGGCATCAGAGCAGACCTGTTTGAATTCCGTAGGTAGTGTGTGACCCTGGACTATCAGTGTTAGCATTATCCAGGAACTTTTTAGAAATTTAAATAATCAGTCCTGCCTTCAAATCTACCAAATCAGGAACTAGGGATTGGGATCAGCTACTAGTGTCTTAAAACCCTGTAGGCAATGCTGGTGCTTGCTGATGTTTAAGAACTTGTCTTTCTGGGTTGGGTGCTGTGGCACATGCCTACAATCCCAGGGGCTCAGGATTCAAAGTCATCCTCACCAATTTAGCAAGGATTTAAGCAATTTAGTGAGATCCTCTCTCAAAATTTAAAAATTAAATTAAAAGGGTTGGGGATGAGGCTCAGTGGTTAAGCACCCCTGGGTTCAATCCCTAGTACCAAAAAAAAAAAAAAATTCTGAGTATGTGGAGTGGCTGCATTCATTCAACCAAGTTATTATTTGAGTGCCACACAGTGTATACATTACCCAGTACCATCTATGCTTGCATGTAACAAGAGCTGTCCTGAACTGACTTGAGTAGAAAAAAGAAGCAGTGAGAGAGGAGGAATTGAGGAGGGAAGGAACAAAGGAAAGGAATGAGAAAAGAAAGGAGAAAAAATAATCCGCTGGAAGTTTATCTCTGGGTAATTTCTACAATGGAAGAAAAACAGAAACCAGTAGACCTCAGCAAGAGTAACTGAAGAAATAGAATCTCACAGAAAGTCTTTTAAATGATGCCATTCCAACTTCTTGCATTGTAAGTGTTGCTTTACTGTAGCCAGAATGCTGAACACAGTCTCATCGTGGCAGAGAGAAGAAGGGTTGGCACTGTGATTGACAGTCTCAGTAGGTCCATACCTAGTGGCAGTTACAGGGAGATGCAAAGGTAGAGCAGGTAAAACATTCCATTTCCACTCTGGGAAGGCACAGTGGAAGGGACGTGGACTTTGACATTGAACACGTCTGGATTTGGATCTCAGCTCACTGCTTTAGCATTGATGCCTTGGAGAAATTATTTAACCTTCCTGAGAATCAGTTGCAATATAAGCTGGATGAATGAGGATTAAAGGAAATGTCAACAAAGGGCCTGGCACACAGTAGGTAATAACTTTCATTGGGCACAATCACCAATCTTTGAATCATCAGCTATTGTTTTTAACTTCCCACAGATTCTGGGAGGGTTCCTTGGATACCACCTGTGTATTCCCTGTGTGTTTCCCAAGGGTGCCCTAGCGATCGGAACAGGTTTATACCCTTCCTAACATGTTCTTAACTCCAGAGATCAAATTCAGCTGTAGAGAAATTATCTGAAGGTGGGGGAAAGTCGCCTTTGAAATAAAGTCATTAGGAGCTCTCTGCTGTATTCCAGCAAAGGGAATGAGTCACCACTTCCCTGCCAACATGTTTTTTATGCCAACATAAAAAGCAAGGTTAAGCAACTCCCCACTCTTGCTTTATTCTCTGTGGCCCTAACCTGCTGCCGTAGCAGTGGCTTGTGAAATGCTGAAAAATGCAATGGTTGAATGACCTAATTCAGGTCTGGTGCTTCAAGCGGGGGACATGTATGGGCCTCTCTGTCTTACACCGACACTCAGAGCCCTAGAGCAATCCGCAGGGATTTTGAAACATGTCCTTGTGGAAATGAATCCAGGGCCCTACACCTACACATTACATAACTTGAGGTTAAAGAAACAAAGCCTTGTGGATGGGTGTGCCCAATATGCAAGCCAGAAAGATATACACAAGATACCTTGAGCCCTACCCTACCCTTACTAAGCAGAAAAGTTCATCCAGAAACAACCTCTCTGTCATGGGTGGCTAGAAGAGTCTTTTCTGAAGTTGATCATGTGAGAGGAGGGAAGAAGGGCTTGACATCTGTGAGAACTGGTATTAGCACTGAGGCTGTATGTGTTCAGGTCAGCTCTACTGTGGTTCCCATTTTTTGCACTGAGTGTGAGGAGGCAACAATTCTCAAATCACAGATGAAGAAACTGAGGCTCAGAAAAATGGAATAAAATTGTTAACAAATGGCAGTGGACCAGCCCAAGACTGAGATGTGTGTGGTCCAGAGGTTCAATTCCAGTTCAGCATCTCTTGAGCAGTAGGGAAGAAGCATAGCCAAGCTTGCATTTGGGTTTGACTCCATCCCAGTGTGGAAGCAGAGCAAGAGGAGATTCAGAGTACCAGGCACCTTCACTTGATAGGCACTCACAGACTGCTGGGACTGAATCCACTTCTGTTAGTGTTTCTGGAATAGAAAAAGATATGCATCAGTCCTAGTAGCCAAAACATGGAGGGGGCTACGTATTTCATGTAAAGAGAAAAACATTCCATCTCCCTGAGCTTGCTTTCATCTTTCCACAGGATTCTCAATAAAAAGCAGAAAACAGACTCAAAAGACAAAGGCCTTTACTGTCACCCAGAAACTGTAAGCTTTTTTCTTACCATTTACTTTTCCAATCTGGACTTTGCAATGATCATGAAAAGATAATCTGACCAAAGTCTCCAAAGCCCACTGTGTCACTGTTCCATTAATGGGTTTTACAAATGGATAATTCGCAGTTTAAAATAGTTCATTTCTCCCTGCTTGTGCACACGTGCTTATTCACTTACAGGAAGTGTTACTGATAGATTGTTATGCGCCAGGCACTACACCTGTTGGGGACAATGCAGAGATAATGAAGACCTACACCTATTCTTAATGAGCTTTTCATCTATTACTGAAAAGAGCAAGACTGGGGAAATGACAGAGATACACAGGAATCCAGCATGTGGGTTCCTCCAGAAGTGGAGATCCAAAGATTCCAAGAAGTGATAACTGTCCTAAAGGCAGGGACTGAGGACAAAGCAGACAGGGCAGAACTTCAAGCAGAGGGAGCACCGGGTACAAAGGCAAAGAGGCTTTTGGAAAAGAGCAAGCAGTCCAGGAAGTTGCACTGTAAAGTTTAAGGAAGTTGGAGAAATTAAATAGCCAGATCAGGAAAAGGGTTAAAGACTTGCATGCAAGTGCGTTAAGTGGCAGGCATGGAATGCGGGCCCTTTGGGATTCTAGAGCTGTGTACACTATACGAAACTAATTCTTTAATCCCTGACCTTCAGAGATGATTGAAAACTGGAAGGAAATGAAGAACTTTTTCATTTCCTCTGGCAGAGTATGCTAAATCATACTTTTTGAAACATCTTTTATACTGCTTCAGAACATGTGTCTTTAGAGACATAAGCCACCATGTAAAAGCCCAAAGACTCTGAATACACCATGCTGTGAGACCATCTGGAGTGACAGCACAGAGACGGGATGAAATCCAGGGAGCCCCAGATGCTTCAATCCCCATTTTTCTGAGTCTTCTCAGTTTAGGCATCAAATTCTTTGGTTGTGACCATAGCACCTGTCACCATATGACCGCAGCCTCATAAGAAACCCAAGTCTGGAGACATAATGCTTCCAAATTCTCGATCTTCAGAAACTTGAGAGAGAATGCATGAGGATTATTATTTAAGACACTAAGTAATTTCAGATGCAAGAATCAGTGATGTAAATCATGAATAGTATTTTGAGTAGAAAAACCAGATGATACTGAATACTGCTTCTTACAATGTTTCCATCTCCGTGTTTTTGTTCTACCAGTTCTTCTTCTCTCCATTCATCCAATCTTGCTTATGCCTGAAGGTTAACTTAGATCCCAACCTTTCAGTGAATTGTTCTCTGATGGTCTCAGTCCACAATATCTCTGCAATGGGGAAGATAGTAGAATGTATTGGACATAACTTTTCTAGATTCATGTATGAATACACAACTGGTGTAACTCCA
The DNA here is from genome assembly GCA_020662805.1 of Glaucomys volans. Taxonomy (NCBI): domain Eukaryota; kingdom Metazoa; phylum Chordata; class Mammalia; order Rodentia; family Sciuridae; genus Glaucomys; species Glaucomys volans. The sequence goes on along the minus strand of JAJEJO010000467.1, from coordinate 469,053 downwards.
CTTCATATGCAACCACAAGAATGTGAAGTTATACTCCATGTACGATGCATGTATGATATGTCAGAATACATCCTAATGTCATGTACAACTAAAAAAAAAAAATATTCTATCCAGGCTCCTCTGAACTGCTTTTGGATGAGATCTCAATTTTGGTCTATGGAGATGTGAATGAACACTTATAAGGTTTCTAACACCTTGAGAATCATCTCTAATTGACCCCAAAACCCAATGAAGTGCATATCTGGGGAGAAAAGAAAAGCCCAAAACAAAAAACCCCAGGAATTTATGTATTTATGTACTTGCCTGAAATAAAAAACCTCAAGGAACTTGTTAAGGAGACACACACCAGTGCCCTTGCCCAGATCCATGGAATCAGAATCCATTATGGTAGGCATCAAGCACATTTACTGGCCTGGCATCAGTTAGTGAGTTGGTTTGGACCAGCTTTTGGAAAAAATTCAACTGAACCGCAAATCTGAACAAAGGATTGCTCATTGTCCCATAATACTCATATTGCAATGAATCTTTAAAACTTTGAGGAGTAGAACCCTGTCTTTTTGTCCATTCACTTAATCACAATTTATTGGGCACTTTCTGTTTGCTGGTTATTGTACTGGGTCCTGGCAAGATGGAGATGAGTAAGCACTAGGATATATCTCAAAGAAATCTCAGGCAGTCGCTGCAGGGCAGAAGACTGGGCAATGACTCAGGGAGGCAGCTGGAAGTGAGATGAAGTAGCGTGCTCAGCTGGTGCTAAAAAATCTCTGAAGCTTTTATAAGCACAGCCACCCATGCAAACAGGTAGGGCCAGGTTGAGAAGGCTGCCTGTCATCTGCTTGCCTTCCTTCTACCCATTCCTGTTCCTACATAAATCCTTCCCCCACTTCAAGGCTTTCCTTTGTATTCATCATAAGTCAATTTTACCTGCACAAAACCGTCTTCAGGGAGGAGTTAACAATGTGTTCTCTGAAGTCTTTACTTTCCAAAGAATCAACTTACCCACAGGAAAGTCAACACTGACAAATTATTTTTCAACCACGTATTAAGTATGTATTATATTCTAGGTTGCTGTGCTAATATTTCCCTATTCTTTGCCCAGAGTAACTCCTGAAGATAATCACTAATATTTTACCTTTTTGTCCACCCATCTCCTTTCTATCTGTTACCCCTCCCCCTATCTTACTTGGTATTCCCAAGCACATGTTCCCCATCATCTATGACTATGCTGGATCCAACTAATCCAGTCACCCACTGCTAGAGAACACATTTTTCAACATTACTTTTAAACTCAATGTGTTATTTTCCTTTTTCTGCTGTAGAAAAAAAATCTCTGTAAGCTTAGTGACTTAAAATAACACAGATTTATTATCTTATACTTCTAGAGGTCAAAAGTCCAAAACGGGTCATAATGATTCAAAGTAAAAATGGCGATAAGGGCTATATCCTTTCTGAGGCTCTGAGGAAGAGGCCAATCTCTTGCCTCCTCCAGTTTCTAGAACTTATCTGCTTTCCTTGGCTCATAGCCCCTTTTCACAACATCAAAGCCAGTTTGGACATCCTGTTTCCCTTTTTTAAGGACTCTCTTGATTACATTGGGCCCACATTGATAATCTCTCCATTTTATGATCCTTATTTATTCACAAAGGCCAAGTCACTTTTGTAGTATAAAATAAAAAATTCTGTGGAATTAGGGTGCAGGCCTTTTGAGGTGCCATGAACCTGTCTATTACTCTGAATGCTTCCTGGGTGGTGGGTAACCTCATTGTTTCTAAATTCTCCTTTCTACCATCCACTGAATATATTTCATTCATGAATCAGAGATGAGAAAGCCAGTATCCATACCTCAAATTCCATATCTTCCACCAGAGTATACTGAACCTAATAGCATAGAAAATTCATTCATCTACAAGTGACTTTCATTGGCTTTATCAGTAATGTGCTCCCACTAATTCTGCCCCAAATCACTGCTTTACTTAATAACTAAGTCCTTCAGATTAGACTTCCTTCCTCATTACAGTTTTGCAAGTTTCCTCTTTTCTCATCTACCATGTATTCTCACCCTGTCTTATGGTATTTACCTTTCTAGACCATGAGGCCTATCCACATCCTCAACATTCCTGCCTTTTTACCTACACAGAACTGGTTGATCTTTATAAACACCCTGTTCCCTATCATCACCTAATGCAGAATTCTTATTGACTTTTTTATCCCACTTCCTCTAGATCCTGTCTTAGATTTCATACTTTAATTTTTCAACCAATGTGTTGCATGTTCTTTTCTTTGATGGTCAATGGCATTCACTCTACCCATGGGTGAATTTCTCCTGCCCCTCTGTACCCATCCTTATATCCTGAGAGTTGTGAGAATAAATGACATAACTGTGTGGACAGGTTATGTCAGCTCAAGATCATCCACCATAATTCGTTCCTCTCTTCTACTCCTCAACCTGGCAAGAGATCTCCACTTAGCTCCTTTCCCTTCATATTTCGGTGCTCTCATTCCTTTAGCTTACCAGGGTCCAGACTGTCTCCTTACACTAGCAGTGCCTAAATCCACCAGCCCCAGAGACAACCAGTGCCTCTTCCTGTCAATTCTAAGAGCCTCTGTGCTTTCCTTGGAGTAGATGAATATTCTCCTTGAAGACCATTGTACAAGGTTCCTATTTTATTCACAAGTGTATGAGCATTTAAAAGCATATTTTAATTTTTTAATTCTTTCCTCTTTTTATCTTCCAGCAATGTGTTACTCCATAGCAGACTCTAAATGCAAATATCCTAAATACAATCAGAAATGAATGATTACAAATCCACAAAGTGTTCTTCAGTGACACCACCATGACAAGTCATGAACTCACCCTACTAGGCTTAGGAAGGCCAACATTTCCCTTCAACAGTACACCTTCCCCCATTAAGAGACGCAGAATACCAATTAAAAGAAGAACCTCCAGTCACTTGTAGTGACAAGCTTTCTTTCTCAAGCTTGCAAATTCCTGTTCTCAAAACAACAAAACAAATCAAAACGAAGGTGTACGTGAGGTATATGTGTACGGAATAAATACATAAATCTTTTCAAAAGCAAACTCTTGTCATTGAAATTCCAGTTTTGCCAACAAAGGGCAATGACCCTCACATTCCTTAAATTATTTTCCATCTTCATACCCCTGGTATTCCACCCTTTCTTGGCAGAGCCAAAAGAAAGGTGGAAATAAAGCCGGGGTTCAGGGAGGGGGCAGGAGAGTTTAAGAAGGGACTACTTCAAGTCAAAAGCACAGAAAATGAAACATCCCTTCCAGAAACGAGACTCCATGAGTTTTTGACACCAGTTCAAAGCTGTCACGCTTCTTTAATACCTAGATGCGTCAGCAGAGAAAGGTTTCAGTATTCCCACCGAAACTAGAGATACTTCAGATTTATGTGATCCACACCCTTGGAACCAAGGCATTAGCATGTCCTGCTGGAGGCACTGAAAAGCTTAGCATTTCTCTCTCAAAAAGGAAGAGTTTCCTGTAAAACAAATGGAGCCGATCATAGGTGGACCCGGTCCAGGTTATCATGAGAGCTCACGTGGCTCAGGCCAGACCCGGATAAAAACGAGTTTCTAGTGCTTTTTCAATTCAGTCTTCCCTTCCCTAATGTATTTCTTGCCATTATCTTTGCCAGTTTCAATAGCTGGGCAGACCATGCTGTATGTTTGTAAGTGCTTTAGGGATTTAGTAGGATACTCTCCCCTTACCTAATTCTCCAGCTCAGGAAAAGGCAAGTGACTCAACCATCTTAAGTGCCCTGGGAATCCAGAGGTGATGGGTCTGTGTATGCCAAGTTAATGAGCTCTTGAAGCACTTAACTATTACAACTATGTTAACTACATACAAACATTTACCAGCCAAGGCTAAAGACCAAGTGGAAACTAAGATCATTAGCAGAGAAGCAGATGCATTTCATAAAATTCAATCTATTGTCAAACTCGTCATTTTGCTAGGTTTGCATAAAGTAACCAAGAAATCAAATGCATTTCCCAACAGGAACAATTCCTCATCTGGGCACATGTCCTTCTGAGTGGCCTTAACACATTTCTTTCATGGGGTCAGGACCAAACTGTCCTAATGGAGACTTGCTCCCCAGGCTTGATGTAAGGTGGAAAGCTCACTACTGCTATTGGGAATCCACGGTGGTATTCCTTAGATTTTAGGGAGAAGAAAATACGTGATCAACCACTAACCTCAAAACATGATTGCATTTTAATTTTTGCTTCTTATAATTGGAACCTGCAACTAGTTATTTCAGCTTGCTATAAAGCAGATTCTCAGCCACTGCCGTACATATAAATCATTTCTAGTCTTTAAACTATTCTGGAGCCAAAGTTCCTTACCTGAGAATTATACTTTGTTAGATTTGGCATTAGCCTTTGAGATAGGTAGGTAGGTAGGTAGATAGATAGATAGATAGATAGATAGATAGATAGATAGATAGACGATAGATAGATAGATAGATAGATAGATAGATAGATAGATAGATAGACATAAATTTGATACAGATTAATAGATGCATTGATGTTTATTTGATCAGTGATCAAAATCAAACAAATGTTTTATCATATTTGTAGCATCACTTACATCTGGCACAGATATTGGCATACAGTGGCAATTTCATACACGTTTGTTAAATTAATGAATGACCTTATGTCCTTCCTTTAACTGTGATCCACTTTATGCTTTGAATACAGCCCCTGCAGTTCTGCCACGGCAACTTATTTTTAAATGGACGTGTTTCTTTCTCTTCCTCTCTCCCTGCTCCTCCCTCATCTCTCCCACTCCCTAATCTCAGGGGAAACAGGGTTACCTTTCTTCCCCATCCTAGGCAGAGTTAATCTGTCCCTGAGCACACACCCACCATAGGAATGAAGTCATCCTGACTTGGGGGATGGTACCAGAAGATCTCAGAAATGACTTTCTTCCAAATTAACAAGGGAATTACAGCTCTAACCGAACACACAGCAGATTGCAGCCTTTGAGTCCCCGATTTAAAAGCCCCCTGTTCCTGCTGATAGGCAGAATCACAGCCTTTGATTTCTGCTGGAGAAACTGAAAAGCTTTAGCACTTAGGAGTCCCCTGTGTTTCTCCTTTGCTAGAAAAGCAATAAACCTTCTTTTTCCTTTTTCTCAAAAAAGTGTCCTCATTATTGGATTGGCATCTGGGACAAGGCCTGAGCTTTCAACAACATTCCTACAGCATACATACGTGTGTGTGTGTTGACATCATTTTCTTTGCTCATACCTCAGCTTTCGGGAGTGTCAGTATTTTTTGGTACCCAGACATCCCTTCAGTTCATTGCGAACTTGCCATGGTCTCTCCCACCAGAGAAATATGTTATACTGATCTCCCTCCACTCACCCTTCATGATTGACTCCTGCTGACCCTTCAAATCTCAATGCAGAGACCACTGTCCTGTGGATGCCTTCCTCATTATTGCAGGACAGCCTTTCCCCTTCAGGGATAACTCGACTCCCTGTCCATTCTCACACTCTCAATGAGATCATCGTTTTTTCTCTCAGGACCCTTGTACAAGTTTGAAATTCTACAGCCAGAGCTGTGATTCCCTGTTTAGTATGTCTCTCCATCTCCCCCACCACACAGAAATCACCATGAGGACAGGCACCAGAAGGGTGTGTGCATCACCAGAAGTTCACACTGCCTGAGGGAGTGCTCCAGAACTCTTTGCATCCAAACTATTTGGAAAATGAGTAAGTGGCAGAGAGAGGTCCTTCTACCAGTGCAAGAGCTGACAGGCAAAGTAACAATCAGTTGACAGGATTACACAGCAAATGCATGTTTTCACCAAGGCTCAGAACCAGAAAAACTGGGAATTAGAGTAAGGGGGAAGTCACTCATCTTGGACCCTGTCCCAGGGGAAGAGGTGAGACAAAGTGCCTTCTCTGTTGCACAAACAGCACTGATTAGGCATTGTTTTATGAAACACGCATGGTGCTGGTGCGCGGGTCAGGTTTTGTCAGTCGAGGGGAAATTTCTGTTCTCATCTCATCCCTCCACTTTCATCTTTGAGCTAACTAACTGAAGGTGCCAAACAGAGCAAGCAGCTCTGCGGGGCATGCTATGGGGTGCAAGCTCCTGAGGGGAGGTGCTGGGTTGCACTCCCAGCTCTACCTCCAAGCAGTGTGAGAACAGGAAAAGATCTTCATCTCTCCATGTCTTGGGTTTCTTGTTTATGAAATGCGAATGGTAACAAAACCAACTCCCTGGGATTTGATGAGAGTTATTAAATTAAGTTCTTAGTTCACATCTTGGCCTGGGTTAAGCTTTCACTATTTTATTAATACTTAATTCTTCTTAGCTGGATGAAGAATTATTGCAGGGGTGACACACCCACAGAGCCAAAGTAGCCATGGGGGTCTATAGCCACCTGTTCTTGCAATCCTGCAGGAAGAATTCCAATCAAGTCACACAGGATGGAGACAGTAGAGATAGGAGTTTATTAGAAAAGTGAGAAATGAGAACACACCAAGGACCACCTCTGGGAGCATGCTGTGGCTCTTACAGAGCCTGGGGTTTTAAGAGTTTGGGGTTCCTTGGTTCTTGCCTTAGTTTCCCATTCCCCCATGAAGTGGTGTGTTTCCCTTTGTATGCCCTCAGCAAATTTCCTTTGTGAGGGTTGTGAAGACGTGGTTACAAGGGGAAAGTCCTGGTCACAAGGGGTGGGTGTGATCTGGTCTTGAAGCAGTAGTTCCTTTAAGGGATTATTATCAACTCTGCCCAAGGGAGTTTGGCACACCAGTTCCCACTTTCCAGATGTTTGTCTGCTTGGATCACGCTCCCTGTGATTCCCTGTCCTGTGACCTGGGGACTTTGATGGATATGATCAATTATCTTCCCTGTAATTTCCCACCCTCTATTGTCCTTCTACCACCCACTTGTGCATGGCAGAGTAGTTACTGAACAGGAAGAGAGGGAGAGAGAGGGAGAGAGAGAGAGGAGAAACCACATGTCCAAACCTTCAAATCAAATAAGATTAATCCTCATTATTTCTTATGTTATAGCAACAGAAAACAGATTAAAATGTTGGTGCTCCCCAGGGAGATTCTCCAGCACCATCAGGAGAGTCAGCCCTACCCCAATCCCAAATCCCTTCCCTATAGCCCACCTCAATCCCAAATCCCCTCCCTATGGCCCACCCCAATCCCTTCCCACGCCCTATAAAAGTTGGCAACAAAAGAACTAATGCATGATTTTCCTGGCACACCACTTTTAGGTGTAAGGGCGATCGTTGCTGGCCCCCTAAAATAAAGGCTTCTTTTGGCTTTACGTGATCAGCTTGGATGATTTTATTTTCTTTGGGTACAACATTTGGAGGTCCCACAGAGATTTGATTTCTCCAAGCCTTCATGCCTAAATGGGCCTCCTGTGATGGTTGCCTGGGAGTCCCCACCCTGAGTAAAGGGGAGCTCCTGAGAGACGTGCCTCAGCCTCACTCTTGGGGGGGACCCCAGCCCATCTTCAGGATGCTCTTCTGGACGAAGCCACCTGGTATCCTGTTTCAGTGAGTTGACTATCTGTATCTGGGGGATGTGGTCAGACTGGACGCAGTTGCTTACACCAGTCCCAGGCCAGGGCAAGACATAGCTCCTGGCCCCTGGTAGGCCTCCTCATGAGGCCTAGTCTGGTGAACCACCTCATGGATTCAATCTGGTGGACCCCCGTGAGGTTCAGTCTGGTGGGCCCCCTCGTGGCTCCAGTCTGGTAGGCCTCATGGGGCCTAATCTGGTCAGCCGTTGTCTGTCTGTATTTGTCTTGTTAGTCTGGTCTGGGCCATGTGGGCTCTGCTCGGCTCAGCTGCCACGTGGCTGGCTGCCGGCATAACCACCACGTGACTTTCAGCATAATCACAGCCTGGGGCCGGGTCCACTCAGCTGCTGCGTGTGGCTTGGGTAGTCCAATAGGCCTCTGTGTGGAGTAGGACCTCCGTGTGGGCCAAGTCTAGTAGGCCACATGGGGACTAATCTGGTCAGTCGATGTCTCTGTCTGTATTTGTCTTGTCTGGTTCATGGCCATTTGTGTTTTTGTGTTTTGGCTTTGCTTTCTATGTAGCATCTCTCTCCAGGACAATCTACTGTGGGACAGAATCAGTCAACCACATGCCCCACTGTTCTAACTTGTTTTTTAGATAATTTTCAGGACTTCCAAAAGTGTGCCGCTGACTACGGAGCTTTTGTTAATGGATGTAACTTAAGAAAAGTTTTGTAAATTAGAATGGCCCACTTTCGAGGTTCATTGGTGCCCTCAGGGCTTTGAATGGCCAAACCATCCAGACCGGGTGCCTTACATTCAAATTTGGATTATGGCCTGAGCGTTGCCTTTCAGATTCCGCGTCCTCTAGTTCAGGAACTAGGAGAGGCTGCACCAGTTTGATGGCAAAGGCCAGACCAGACTTAAATGCAGCTCGTGCTGCTACCAATCCCTCAAGACTCAGGCAACTCTGCCAAAAGTCATTTCCAAATCCAGGGGCCAAGGGAGGGGGAAGGTAGTTCAGGGGCACTGGGCACCCACCCTCTCGCCCTCCCATGGGGCAAGGGGGAGAAGGAACCAGGTCCAACCACCACCCCCCGGGGTTACAGCATCCCCACAACGAATTGTTTTACAATGTGTAAATGACATGTGCCTCAACCCAGGAGGAATAACAAAAGCTCGTTACAGAGCTCTTAAGCATTCAAACCCTGTCCTGATAAAAATGGTTAAAGTGCCTGAGATATCAGGTTTCTGCTGGAACCAAATCTCAAGTAGAACTTATATTGAAATGACAATAGAGGAAGCAAAAAGCCCAGTAGGAGACCAATTTCCAACCCAAGGAAAAAAAAACAAAAGAGTGTTTTATTTGAGAATAACTAACAGCCAGCCGAGTACTTGTTGAGCTCATAACTTTTGGTCAGTCCTATTTTTTATTCAACTTAGATTTTTGAATATCTTGTTACATTGCAATGGAGATAAAAACCTACAAGGCCTTTGTTTAAGTTTATATTGTGTCCAAAATTCATGTACATGATATTAGAGATTAATATAGAGAGTGCTGAAAGAAAAAAATGGATCCAGGTATATTTGATTCACATGATTAAAAAGGTTAGATTTAAATTTGGCAAATAAATGAAGGTAATATATATCTAACTTCACAAGTCTCTAGGTGGTCAATTAATAAAATGTTGATGTCTATAAAATGTGTAATATCAATTTTTTTTAGGACTTTTCTACAGGAAAGAGATGGCAAATACTATCTTGGTTATTACAGTAAAATAAGTAAATTAGAGTTAATATATTACACCTTAAATTCCATGGGGTAACATACTTTAGCATTATTGGTGTTTTCATGGATTGGTAAATAAAGGGATTTGAAATTGTTTTGTATCATCCTTGAGAGCAAGGTTACTAAGAGCGAAATCCTAATAATTTATCTAAATTCAGAATTTTCATAAGAGTTGTTTTAGAATACAAACAAGGAAGGAGTCAACAGATGGGAAAGGGAAAGTGGAAAGTTTTAGGTATGAAAATATATTCAGCAAAAGGAAAAGGAAAATATTTCTGGGTAAGAAAGTCTTTGTGTAGGTAAATGGCAAATTCCAACAAGTTTTTGTGTAATTAAGTAGTTATATGTTCATGAGACCATCAATTAGAAACTGTTTAAGGTTTTCCCCTAAGTTCAAATGTTAATGGGCTAATATAAATGAAAGTGTAATCAATATGTTAAAATGACAAGGATTTCTTTAAGTTTTATTCTTTATTGTGGTTAAAGAACTGGTAGGGTACTGCGCTATGTTGCAGAGTCTAGGGTTTTTTCTTGAAAAACTAGGTTTGATTGCTCTTTGTATATTCATGTGTCCATGTCTTCTGGGTACGCAGGTCTTTAGAGAAGGGAATTTGTTGGGCTGCTGTTCTCCAGGGTAGACTTGTCTGTGTTGGTAGTTTCAGGCTTGTGGGAATGGCAAATTTTATTGGGGACTTATTTTTATCATTTAATGTTCCATAACAGAACCTGCTAAATTTGTTACTTTTCACAGAGATCAAAATTTGAATGTGGGTGTATTTGGAGTTGGTGAGAGCCTGATTTGTTTGGGGGTTAATATTGTGAAACATGGAAATATTTGGTCACTTTGCCACACAAAAGGAAAGTTGAAAGCTCTCAGCCTTTCCTTGATTTGTTTTAAATACAATATATTGTGTTAATAACTGTTCACGTAGATTCAGGAAACAATACATGTAAACTCTGTCAAATGATGTTCAAAGAGGAGGAAAAGAACTAGAACTAGAACGCTTTATCTCAAACAGGGTTATCTGGTGTATAGCTCAGGCAGAATTTAGGATAGCTATTATGCAAATTAGATTGTTAATTATTTTGTATTTTCCTTGTAAGCTCTACCACATGTTTTGAAGAAGTATACTAAGCCATCACCTATGAAATAGATGAGATAATAACTGGTGAAACTGGCTCGCTGAATGTTTAAGATGAAGCTTAAGGATTTAGATTAAAACAAAGGGGCCAAGGAAACCAGTTTTGGCTCTTTCCCTCAGAGTCAGCCTGAATCCAGGGAACAAGAGGGCTTCTCCAAGGAGCTTTGCGACTTTAGATTACACGACCTCCTGATCAGGGAGATTGATGAGACTCACTAGAGGATGGAGAGCAAATCAATGCACCTGCTACAGAGGAGGGTCTTTGAAAAGGGAGACATCCCTGATGCTTCCAAGGGAAGCCACGTCTTCAAGGAGAACCCTATTTAGTAAATGTCAAGCACTACAGAAGCTAAGAAGCTGCTCTCAAGGTCCCCACAAGTGACCCTGTGGGAACTCAGTTGATTCTTAAGAGACAGGAACAAGTCAATTTGACCTGCTTGATCTTAAACATCCAGCAAAACAGTTAAAACCAAACCATAGACATTCTTGGGCATTCAAAAGAAACAATAGTTTAATGTAACTTAAGATGTACTTGTGTTAGCCCCTAGAATAGGACTGGAGGCCACAAAAGAGAGATTCTTAGGCAAATGTACCTGATAACTCAAGTTCTCAAATAAAGGCCTCAACCCCTCCAGTCTTTGATAGGCCTTGTTATGGGAACAACATCTCAGTTCTTCTACCTGGTGAGAGATTGACTTCTACCATGTCATGATATTCTGTATTAATCTCATTCTGGTACTTAAGTCATTTTGTTTATCTCTCATAGAAGCACCCACCCCAGATGACTTTACAATCTGCTTTTCCCAAGCAGACTTTTGCTCCTCATTGATCAGATTTCTAAAAAGAACTTCAAACTGCTTCCCCAGACTCCGCCCCCTTCCAGCTGGAAGCAGCAAGAGTGGTCAGCTCCCCCTCTCCTTACAGCAGTAAAAAGTTCCTAATTAAGGACAGGCAGTTAGTGTAAAATAAGAAATCTGGTCAAACTGAGGAATGGAGCCCATCAGAGTCTGGCAAGTTGGAAATTGAAAAACCACTAGTTTCCTAAACAAGGATTTGTTAATGTGGATAAGACCAGTGGGGAATGTTATAGCCACAGAAAACAGATTAAAATGTTGGTGCTCCCCAGTGAGATTCTCCAGCGCCATCAGGAGAGTCAGTCCCACCCCAATCCCTAATCTCCTCCCTATAGCCCACCCCAATCCCAAATCCCCTCCCTATAGCCTACCCTAATCCCTTCCCCGGCCCTATAAAAGTTGGCAACAAAAGAACTAACACACGATTTTCCTGGCACACTGCTTTTAAGAGTAAGGGTGATCCTCGCTGGCCAGCTAAAATAAAGGCTTCTTTTGGCTTTATGTGATCAGCTTGGATGATTTTATTTTCTTTGGGTACAACACTTACAAAATCCCAAGAGCTGATTAAAACTTAGCTGCAAGGTGACCAAAGACTTTGGCAATTTTCACAAAGAAAACTGCTAGAAAACTCTTCTATTTTGAGAATCCTGATTCTTTAAGGGAAAGAAATAGATTATATCTTGCTGAGACTCTTTCTTAGAGAACCTAGAGTTAAAGGAAATTCCTTACAGTCCGTTAAAACAGTATTTGTATCCACCATAGTAGCTCTTTCTACTTGAAAGGCAATGGCAATCATTCTGATTTTTCTATGTACAGCCTCAAAGAATATTGAACTTAAATCATTCTTATAGAGAAGAAAGAGTCCAAGGCTTGGCATCAAAAAGTCCTGGCAGCTTTGGGACCTTAAATCAGGTCCTTGACTACTCTGAACTTCAGTTTCCTTCTTTCAGCAATAAGGATGAAAACCTGGGGCCATTTAACCCACATCTCTGTATCCCTCCCACATCCAGCCCTGGTAACCGCCATTCTCCTCTCTGCTGCTGTGAGATAGATACATATTTTAGGATTCTCAATGTAAGTGACATCATGCAGTATTTGTCTCCAGGTTAAATCTGGGGTATTTCAGCTTGGTCGTATTCATTTTGGTGGAAAGAGGAGAAGGCAAAGTGTGTTGGAGACCACATGTGGTAGAGGTGGTGGAGTGTGGATAGAAAAGAGGAGAGGAGGGGGCTGTGTGCTGTACCATTCCATAATACACATTGACATTTTCCTTGTTCATCCACCTGATGGTCGGTACATAGCCTGATTCTTCACCTTGGCTGTGGTGAGTAATGTTTCAGTGAACATGAAGAATTGAAACATTGTGTTGAACACTAAAAACATATGCCATTTTTACTAGCCAATAAACTTTAATAAAAATCTCCAAAATGGGGGTCACAGTGCTGACCTTATCAGCCCCATAGTGTTTTACTGAGGCTTAACAAAGTACCAACCCGGGCATGGTTGATCCATGGACTACCTGACATCAGACCTACCAGACCCAAACCACACCCACTGAGTCAGAATTTCTGGAAGTGGGATCAGGAACCCATTTTAACAGCATTCTTTTAGATGATGGAGATCAAAGTTTGAGAAAAAAAATTAAATAATTCCCTTACAAGCACAAGGCCCTGCATTCAATCCCCAGCAATGCAAAAATAAATAAATAAATAAATAAATAAATAAATAAATAAATAAATATGCAAAGAATAAAAGATAATGTTTTTAACTTTAAACAATGTATACGATTGAACCAACCTAGGTGTCCCTCAACAGATGAATGAATAAAGAATATATATATATAAATATATATTCTCTAAATATATATATATTTAGAGAGAGAGAGAGAGGGATGGAGGGAGAGATGATGATATATTACTCAGCTTTAAAGAAGAATGAAATTCTGGCATTTGCTGATAAATGGATGGAGTTGGAGAATATTATGCTAAGCGAATTAAACCAATCCCCCAAAACCAAACGCTGAATGTTTTCTCTGACACAGGGATGCTAATTCACAGTAAAGAGTTGGTGCTAGGGAAGAATAGAGTTACTTTAATTAGGTAAAGGGGAGTGAAGGGAGGAGAAGGGGCATGGGAGGAGGAAGAAGAGTAGAATGAAACAGACATTATTACCTCATGCACACATATGATTACATGACTAAATGTGATCCTACAACATGTACAATCAGAAAAATGAGAAATTATGTGCCATTTATGTATGACTTATCAAAATGCATAAGTACATTCTACTGTTGTGTATAACTAAGTAGAACATAAAACATTAATAAAGAATAAAAATGTATGCAAATTTAAAATGTGTCATACTTTTTTATTATTCCTCCCATGGTCATTCTAGCCCCTCTTCTCTCTTCCTGTTCTCTATCCTCATTCTACTTCCTCTGCTCACAGTGTCTCCTACTTTGCCTCCTCCTCTCCACACCAAAACGAATATATTTTGTCAATAGGGAGCCTATACCCTTACCAGTCCTCAGAGTTCTGGAAACAACAGGTTCCAATAATGCTCGATAAATGAATGAGTATACAAAAGAACAAGAATCACAAAGTGTACCTAACTATATCAGTTTTTTTTCTTTTTATAGACAAAAATCACATTCCATCTACACAACATGTTTTTCTCCAGTTTGTCTCAAGTGTTTTCACACGTGCACCTTCACTTTCTGAAGCAGCAAGAGGGAGGAAACCCACTTCCAACTTCAACCCCCAAACTTGGACAGATCCTGAAATAGAACTGGGAGATGTTTGATGCTTGCATGGTAACATTCAGGAAGGAGGAAGAGTCAGATGTGCCGGCTGGTATTGAGATGTCTCAATCTCTGACCTGTAGCCCTTCGTACCTGGGGGCTTTGGATTCAGAGAGAAACAGTGTCAGCTCCTGCCCCTCTCTCCCACTAGCTGGTGTGGGCAAGGGTGTGTAACTGATCTCTACCTCTTTATGCTTTGACTTAAATTAGAGTGGTTTTGGAAAATGCCTGGAGCACAGTAAGCGCTTAGAAAATGTATCTCTCTTTCTCCATGTTCTTTTGGGGCAGCTCCTGCAAGCGTTATCAGCACGATGTACTTCACTATCCCCAGCAGAGGTCTCTGAATGGAGGACAACTGAATGCAGCCCTGGCCTTTGATCAGCTTCCTGTCAAAGCTGGGGCAAAGGACTTGTTTAAGCTGAAAATGAAAAATGGGATCATCTGGTTTTCTCAAGATGTGCTCCTTGGACTACCTGAATCAAAATGTCTGGGTGCTAGTTAAGAATAGAGATTCCTGGGCTCCACCCAAAACTACTCATATTCTCAGGGAATGAATCCTCAAAATGTGTTTTTTAATTGGTTCTTCTTAATTTTACATGATAGTAGAATCCATTTATATAAATTATTCAAGCATGGAGTACATTTTGTTCTAATTAGGACTCCATTCTTGTGGGTGGACACAATGGTGGGATTCATTTCGGTATTAAAATCTGTATTTTGAGTAAGTATCACAGGTGAATCTTATGCAAGTTCAGGTTGAGAATGATTGCTTAACTCATTGGATGTCATTCAACAAAACTTGAGAAAAAGCTGATGAACTTTTAAAAAATATTGAAGTCCAAATTCATCTCCAGAAAAATTAAATAAGAATATCCAACGTGGTCAGGAATTGAATGAAGGTTAGGATGAACGGACGTAAGGAGGAGACTCTCAGCCAACAAAGCCTCTTTTGCCCTCTAAATATATCCACTAGCATTTAAATTTGTCTACTGTCAGAGGAGAAAGAAAATCAAGGTGAGAAATTCTGTAGATAAATGTTTTTTTAAATTTTTTCTAAACCAAAAACATCAACCGGGCTATCTATGGAATTTTAAAAAGAAGACCTTTTCTCTTTCCCATGTGGGATTCACTCAAGGTGTAAAGGCAGAAGGAACTAAAGGTAAGGTTATGTTTCCTTTTTAAGCTATCTTCTAACAAAGATGCTTTTCCTTTATGACCAGCGCACACTGTGACACAGAGGAACCCCTACCTAGCATTTAAACAGTCTGCTCTTTTAATTATTATACTAACATTTTGTCAACTGTCAAATGCTTGGAAATAATTTAATATCCTCCCATCTCTATGCAACACATTTATTGATATTCATGAAGTGAGTTCCTCCAGCCGCGTCTAGACTGAATGTCAATAGGGTCTGCTGAGGGAGACACTTTTCACAGAGGGAGGATATTAATAATGGAATTGAGAAATTATTTTTAATTTGGTTTAATAAAGGATTAGATGGGACAAGACCACTGTGCCCCCTTAATGGTCTAATGCATAAAGAAATGTAACCTGGCTAAATCATTTTGAATATCAAAAATGAGAAATGATCAACTTAACATAATTCACTTCTAGCTGACATCATCTTTATAATGGAACAGCCCAAAATCTAGTCTTCTGTTATACCAAACAGTTATTCGTGTTCTGTATAAAAAGGACAGAAGATTTTCAGAGGCACTGCCTCCTGTTTTTGGAAAACTGATCCAGGGAAAAGATTGAAAATTGGATTTGGGGGACAGTTTCAGCATAATCTGATCCCCAGAAATTCTGGGGATGCTCTTCAAAAAATAGTCCAGGTTTCTTCTAAGGATCTTGCAAAGCCATTACCATCATGGGGTATGTAGCAGGTGCTCGCTAAACCCTCCCCAGGCTTTACCACACTTCATCCCCACCAGCCTTAGGAAATATACTCACTTATTGCCTGTTTTGTTGTTGGTTTTTCAAGACTTCTGGTTCAAAGAGTTGAGTTAATCACAATCCTCAGTATGTGGCAATGTGTTTTAGCTATTTCTTACTTTTTCTTTAAAATCTATGTTTTAAAGATCCATTGCTGCAACTCTGTGTATCTCTAACACATGGTGTGTGTCCATGAACCCAGATTTACAGATGAGAGGACAGCCTCAGAAGGCAAATTGTTCCGCACAGCATTACACAGATGTCAAATTGCAGAGCTGGTGTCCAGGTCACTTTTACTCCAAAGATGGCGCTCTAACTACTCCACTGTATTGCTTTCCTTTTGAAAGCCGTGTAGTTTAGTTTCCACAACCCTGTGAAGTACAGAAAGGTTAGTAACACATGCAACCGGTGCAGCTAGTGAATGGCAACCTTGGATAACAACCCAGGTCTCCCTGGCCTCTGCAACCTATCACCCCTAGAGTCATCTGAGTTAGAGTCCTTCAGACTCCTTCCTCTGTGAGTTCTTTTTGTTTAGTAGCCAGCTGGGGAGAAGAGGGTACTTTTCCTCAACAAGGAGCAAAATAGGGAGACAAGAAGTCCTGGGGAGAGACCCGCTGCCTGTGTCTGTTCTAACATCCCCATGGCCCGTACTATGGTGCTTAGTCCCATCTGGAACCAAGGGAGGCTACATGAGCAATCTGTCCTCTCCGGGAGGACTCCTGCCAAGGTCTCCTGCTGGAAGGATGACAGCGTTGTTGTGTTCTTTCTCCAAGGCTGATGTGATGCAATAGGTCTGGTGACAGGAGGTTTCCTTTCTCCAGTTGCCCTTGGACACTTCATGGCTACGTCTACTGGGGTTATGTAAAAACTCCTTGTATTCCTTGGCAGGTGGCCCTGGGAACTCGACTCCATTATCCCTGTTAAGCAGTAAGCAGAGTGAAATAAAGACTCAAATAATTTCTGAAAAGTTCATTTCAATCTGCTTGGAATCTGGTCTTGCGGATTAAGCTTCTTATGCCTCAATTAAACTAAAGGTGTGAAAAATGTAATTGCATGGTTTAAAAACAATTGAATTCAACCATTTGTCACCCAGGCAAGCTTTCTGAATGAGGCATATTTCCTGACATACAAAAGGGAGAAAAGACATTTCAGAAGAATCTAATTGAGTTTCCTTTTTCTAATATAAAGTTGGGGGGGACTATCTTGTGGGGGGTAAGTGTTTTACTTTAGAGTAAAACAAAGTACACATCTCAGGCTAACTTCTTTCCAGTGTGACCTTGGGCAATTGACTTAACCTTGACTTGTTTCTTCAAACATGCACTGGGGGCAATGACAACCATTTCACAATAGCATTGTGCAATAATACCAGAAAATTCATATAAAATATATTAGGAGATATTCATTGAATGTCAGGCCACCATCAGAAAGAAGAGATTAGCAAATATTTTAGTACCTCAGCTAATTTTAAAGATCTTTCCGTAAGAGTTAAATTATAGATATTTTTTCCTTCGCCCTTTCAGTTCATTTGGTAGAGGACGGCTTAGCTGGGCCTTGAAGCATTTGGAAGGTCATTCTGTGCATGAATTTGTTTTGGCATTTATTTCTGCCTTCTTTATTTTATTTTATCCACTGCCAAGGGGGCATTTTGATTGGCACAGGAGCCAAGTGAAACGAAGCAGTCCCTCGGAGGGATATACATGCAGAAGCTCTGTGAGAATCACCTTCTTTCTGCCTGATGAGGGCTGACTTTCTCCCCCATCACTGTATTTCTTAGAGACACTTGATGTTTTTCCTGGCCCTGTCACTTTCATTCCTTGCCTGCCTCATTCACCAACACCACAAGGCACTATCAGTCCAGACCCAGAAACATGATGCCAACGTTGTAGAATCCACTTAGACATGCTAACGTCTAGTCTGAGGCTTGCGGGGGACTCTGACTAAATTTATGTTAAAGGCTAAACAGAAGGAAAGGATTCTCTGCTTCTCTGACATTTGGTTTTGTTGCTCTGCCTCTTTCCTAGTGATAGGGATTTTGTTCACTGTCCCTTGAAAGATATCAATCACCTGAGCTCACCTGTTCCCATTAGCTGTACTTTTGATCAGTGGCTCCAGAATGAATCATCTGAAAATTTCTACTGCATTAAGCAGAGCCCCTTTTGAGTAGCCTGGGGAGGACTTGCATTATTCAGTGAGTTCTGTACTCTCCAGCGCCCAAAGAAATTTGGGAGATGCTGTGACTCTGCTTTAGGAGAGAATCTCAGCAGATCATGTTTTCAAAAGAAGTGTTTGTGGCACTGTGCACTGAAGAGTCCTCGGGTAGGAAACGTGTCATAAGCAGCAAGGTAGCAGAATGAAATCTCAGCCCTCAAGTAGTGTTCTTTCAACACGTGGTCCCCTACTGGCAATCCAGACACCTGGGGAGTTGGCCTGGAATGGAGGATCCCTCTCCTTCTCTGAGAAGAGTCTGACTTTTGTATTTGGAGCAATGAAATGAAATGTGCAGGTGAATCTGATGAGCACTGACGCTTCAGAATCACTCCGTATTCTGACCACCTTCTTTGAGGATCATGTATGTAGTTTCTCTATAAAATGCCATTTAAAAATTGTAAATAAAGAAGATATTTAAATGACTAGTGTGATGGAACTCTGAAGTTAGGCAGATGTGTCTTTAGTTTTTATCTTGAGAGCTTTTTTGGGATAAAATTCACATACCATGAGACTCATCCATTTAAATTGGGATAAAATTCATCCAGTGTTTTTTAGTATGTGCACTGAGTTGTGCAACCATCACTTCGGTTGATTTTAGAGCAGTTTCATCACAAAGAAAGAAGCTCCATAACCATTAGCAGGCCTCTCTACTTCTCTTCCACCACCAGTAAGGGGTAAGCGCAGTGTCCACAACTAAAGTTGGCTGGGAGGATTAAGAAAAATTAATTGTGTAAGAGGATTGAACCCCTTTCCTAACACATAATAATCACTGGCATTGATTAGCTTTTGTCTTTCTTCCCAGTGAATGAGCCTGCATAATATTTATGAATGTATTACTAGTAATATCCTAAGTGGAATATCAAATTCCTACAAATAAGTAAGTTAAGATATGTGAAAGGACACACTTAAAGAGATATAGACATTTATTCTGTGATCTCAAGGAGCTTAGTGGATCAGTCACAGTATCTTGATATTGGAACCTTATAATTAAAGATAGAGGATAACAGATTAGCATACATGAAGATGAATCTGACAGATAAGCCAATCTTTCTGTCTTCAAGAAGTTAATAGTACATTTAAGGAGACAGAAAAATATCATAATTTAGTAAACTTATACAACAAGACAAGTGATACAATGCAGATATGCAGAATGCCTTGGAAAAATGGGAGGGTGAATGATGGATCATGTGTGGGTAGCTGGTGAGGGCATGATGGAGATTTTGTTTAACATGAGCCTTGAATGGCAAGTTGGCATTAAGCAGATGCAGAACACACCAATCAAGGCCTGAAAGTCCACACCTAGTTTAAGAAATTGTGGACTAAGGGGTTTGAAGGTTAAAAGAAATAGGCATCCAGTGGTCAAATGTGGGGCCTGCAGACAAGTTAGGTCAGCTATGAGGGTTGCCTTTGGTAAGTGCATAGTGGGGATCTGCGAAACATTAGAATAGGAAAAGGGAATTTTCAAGCGTGTATTGGGAATGAGACCTGGGAAAAATTACTAAGGACTGGGAGCACATGTGATATGTTTTCAAAATTTCCAGTGTGAGAAATGATGAGGATTTAAGTGCAACGTTATTGAGAGTAGAGATAAGGACTTGAGTTCAAGAGCTCAGTCTAGGGAGAATCCGGTGGATTATAAACTGAATGTGGGAGACAAAGCAAAGCAAAATAAATGTGGTTAGATTTTCTGACTGCAGCAAACACATGGATGATGTTGACTTTGACCAAAAAGGGAACAGGAGGAAAATAAGTGCATAAATAAATTACTGAGATGGGAATAACATAAATTTACTTTTGGGCTCTTTAATATAATTATTAGGTAAAACATAAAGAGAATTCATAAAAATATGAGCAAGGTACAAGCCATAAGAATGAAGTGAATACTTGTGAACTTGCTACACAAATTTAGAACTGGAATGTCACTAGGAACATAGATGCTGTCTGTGTGTTTCTTCCCAAACCATTCTCCCGTCCAGAATTATTCTTTCTTTCATAGTTTCACCATTTATGAATATATTCTTATAATATACATTTTAAAATTTTCTTGCAATATATAGTATTCTATGACTTGAATCTTTCATGTATTATTATTATTGTTATTATTTTAGATTCATTGAAACTGATTTGTGTAGCTTCAGCTTATTCATTTTTTCCTGATTCACACCAGGACACTGACTGACGATAGGATGATTTATCCCCACTCCTGTGGATGCACCTTGATGCACTTGGATTCTTTCTATTTTTTTATTATTGCTGCTATGAGCCTTCTTGTTCTCATCTCTCCATTTTGATCATTTGACTCTGAGGAATACATTCAGGTGTTCTAAAGTTTGTAGCAAACATCCAAGCTGAATACTGGGACCTGGGAGTCTCTGAGAAACAGGTGATATTTAAAGGCTGCCATCTTGATTGAGCTGACTCAACCAAGGCATATAAAAGACAGGAAATCTAGGGACTGAAATCTTTGCAAATACTAACAATTGAAGTATGAAGGTGTGTACATTAAAGGAGTTGTCTGAGAGCAAAAGAGCAATCAGGAGGGAATAGTGTGAGGAAAATAACTGGAGGGGACTTCATTTAAAAAGTATGGTCAACACTTTCAAAAGCATTGGGATGGAACTGCCTATTTTAACATCGTGTCTTAGTGAGAGAGAGCTCACCCAGAGGGTGAGGGGGAAATCAGATAATGGAGGAATGTAAGACAAGGCATATTAGTACAGAAATAAGATGGTTAAAGCAAGGTCAGGGTTGGACGATGAGGTTGAAGATTTATGCCAATTCTTCAGCTGCTAGACTGAATTAAGGAGCATCCGTTTCTACATTCTGATTTCTACATTTTTACTACTTGTAAAGTAGTACATTCAGCTCACTGCAAGCTTTTTTTTTTTTCCTCATGAGAATCAAGGCATTTAGTTGCTTCAGTAATCAAAAGAGTTGTTCTTTGCTAATCTTTTGATGTAGACATGGGGGTTTTCTTTGCATAAAAATAATATGACTAAAAGCAAACATTTGAATTTCAGTTTCTTTAAATTATAGAAGAACTCAAAAACACCTAAATCTATTTAATTTAGAATATTTCCAGATTTTCACACTTTATCCAAATCTTCTAAAGTTTTTTTGCCCACACAGATTTCCACAGAAGAATAAAATACAGCTCATCCTTATCAAGTCATTCTAAATTGCTCAGCCAAATATTGGGAGAGACTATTTGTTTTCCTATTCATATTTTACGAATTTGTAAACAATAACTATTATAGAAATATAATTATCTCTTAGTGGGACTGGTGGAGGTAAAGAAGGATCGATGATGGGCTGTTTAACTGGCCTGGATGATCATGTATGCCATGGATGTCAGACAACATGTTTCACAGCAGAAGAGGAAAACGCCATTAATTTCAGTAAATGGAGTCTATTTAATAGATATACAACTAGTTTTCTATTCATTTTTAATTTTCAAATCAACATCTCAATTTATAAAATATAAAAAGAAAAAGAAATCCACAATATTAATTGCACTGTCACTGCACTCCCATTATTTCATGAAACCTAAATTCAACCTTCTTGCAGACCCCAAGACTTCCCACCAAATCCCACATGTAGGAAGCTTTCCACTTGCTAGTCGCCTGCCCACAGCATGATTGGCCATTGTGGTTTTCAGTTTTCCTTTCTGAGTCATTAGATAATTTTCAGTCTCCTCTCTCTTATTTGACATTTTAAGGATAAGTTTATGGAATGCAAAGTGCAGGCTTGTCTTTATGCATCGTGACCACAAATATACAGTCTAATTTATGAGCATGCATTTTATTATACATTTTTATTATAAAATACTAACAAATGACCACATGCATTTTTAAACTTTATTGTGTCTATAATGCTCTGTGCCTTGTTTATTAATCCAACAAATAATTATTGATTAATAATGCCCAACAAGAGTCTCTATCTAGTTACAGAGGTCAGAGAAGGTGTATTGGGCTGAGAAATAAAGGCTAGAAACAAGCAGTCCTGCACTAGAGAGGCAGCTCTCCCCAGGCTCCATGGTAAGAAGGATGGGGCATGTTAGAGATGCAGTCATGAAGGTGCAGTGAGTGGACCCTTTTCCCCACATCCATGCCAACATTTGTTGGTGCTTGTAATCTTGATGATTATCATTCTGATTGAAGTGAGATGAAATCTTAATGCAGTTTTGATTTGCCTTTCTCTAATTGCTAGAGATGTTGAACATTTTTTCATGTTCGTTGATCGATTGTATTTCTTCTTCTGTGATGTGTCTGTCAATTCCTTAGCCCATTTATTCATAGGGTCATTTGGTTTTTGTTGTGGTTTTTTTTTTGGTTGTTTTTTTTTTTGGTGTTAAGTTTTTTTGAGTTCTTTAAAATCAGCATACTACAGTGATGCAGCCACATCAATGTTTATAG
The DNA here is from genome assembly GCA_020662805.1 of Glaucomys volans. Taxonomy (NCBI): domain Eukaryota; kingdom Metazoa; phylum Chordata; class Mammalia; order Rodentia; family Sciuridae; genus Glaucomys; species Glaucomys volans. Next base: position 446,393 of record JAJEJO010000467.1, on the reverse strand, counting down.
TAACTCAACTGCGGACACAGGAGAACTCCCCCCAGCTCTGACTAGGCACCCACGCCCCGCGCTATGACTCCCCTGCTTATTTTGAGGCAGGTGCAAATATTCTTCATTACCTCTGAGGGTGTGGCCATCATCACCAGGAGGGATGGCCTGCTATCTGAGATGCCTACAGGAAACTGGAAGTTCATTGATAGGTACCACAAATCACAGGGAGAAACTGAAGACTGGGAAGTTTGAGTAATGTATGACTGTGAATTATTGAAATTTTGTTTTATTTTTTATTTTTTTACTTTTATTTTTTAATTTTTTTGATCTTTAACTTTTTACTTTTTCTGTTTGTTCTCTCTTCTTACTCTATTTTCCTTCTACTTTTTTTGTCTTTTCACTCCATTTTCTTTCTGTTTACCTGTTCCCTTGGAGTCTATTTCTCCCTTTTCCCATGCTAATGAAAAGCTCATTGCAAATTAATGGCTATACAATAGATAACAACTGATCTTGTCCTATATGTGTACTGCAAATTGTTAATGCCTTTATAGGGAGTTTTTGATGTAGGACTGCATATTGTTTCTATTGGGTGCTGCTGATATAGATCATCCCCTCAAAGGAAAGGTATTGGAATCCTGCAGGGTCACAGCAAGCCTACAGATAGGAAGCTACAGTACCTCAATTCTTCACTGATAGAGGGGAATATACAGATATAATATGAAAAAACAGGGGGAAATGTGTCCCTAGCGAACCAAGATATTATTTTGACACAGTCCAGTGACAACATGGCAGTAGAAATGACAGAAAGGGAGTTTAGAATCTATATGATTAAAGTGATCCATGAAGCAATAGATTAGATAAGAGAGCAAATGCAGGCAATGCATGATCACTCCAATAAACAGTTAATAGAGCAAATGTAGGAAGCAAAAGAGAACTTCAATAAAAAGATAGAGATTGTGAAAAAAAAAACCAAGGAGAAATACTTGAAATGAAGGAAACAATAAACAAAATTAAAAACTCAATAGAAAACATCACCAACAGAATGGATTTGTGGAAGACAGAATCTCAGACAATAAAGACAAAATATTTCATCTTGAAAATAAAGTTGACCAAACTGAGAAGATGGCAAGAGATCATGAACAGAACCTTCAAGAATTATGGGACAATGTAAAAAGACCAAATTTAAGAATTATTGGGATTGAGGAAGGCACAGAGATACAGACCAAAGGAATGAACAACCTGTTCAATGAAATAATATCAGAGAATTTTCCAAACCTGTAGAATGAAATGGAAAATCAAATGTTAGAGGCTTACAGGACACCAAATGAGCAAAATTATAACAGATCCACACCAAGGCACATTATAATGAAAATACCTCACATACAAAATAAGGATAGGATTTTAAAGGCTGCAAGAGAAAAGTGTCAGATTAAATATAAGGGGAAACAAATATGGATATCAGCAGATTTCTCAGCCCAGACCCTAAAAGCAAGAAGGGCCTGGAACAATATATTTCAAGCCCTCAAAGAAAATGGATGCCAACCAAGAATCTTATACCCATCAAAACTGACCTTCAGATTTGAGAGTGAAATAAAATCTTTCCATGATAAACAAAAGCTGAAATAATTCACAAATAGAAAGCCTGCACTAAAGACCATTCTCAACAAAATATTTCATGAGGAGGAAGTGAGAAATAACAATACAAGTGAGCAAAGAGAGGAACTACCTTAAGGAGAAAGACAGTCAAAGGAGACACCAGGTCAAGGTAAAAACCATAAATAAAGGTAAAAACCAAAGATAAAAACCAAAATGACCAGGAATACAAATCATATCACAATAATGACACTGAATGTTAATGGCTTAAACTCATTAATCAAAAGACATAGACTGGCAGGTTGGATTAAAAAGAAAGATCCAACAACATGCTGTGTTCAAGAGACTCATCTCATAAAAAAAGACATCCACAGACTAAAGGTGAAAGGATGGGGGAAAATACACCATGCACATGAACTCTGTAAAAAAGCAGGAGTCTCCAACTTCATATCAGATAAAGTGGACTTCAAACCTAAGTTAGTTAGAAGAGATAAAGAAGGACATTTCATACTGATTCAGGGAACCATAACTAGCAAGACATAGCAATTTTAAATATTTATGCCCCAAACAATGGAGCATCTACCTATGTCAAACAAACCCTTCTCAATTTAAAGAATCAAATAGACTAAGACACAATAATAGTGGGTGAATTTTACACACTGCTCTCACCACTGGATAGATCCTCCAAAGAAGAACTGAACAAAGAAACTATAGAACTAAATAATACAATCAATGATGTGGAATTAATGGACATGTGTAGAGTATTTCATCCATCATCAAGTGAATACACTTTCTCCTCAGCAGCTCATGGATCCTTCTCCAAAATAGACCATATATTATGCCGCAAAGAAGCCATTGATAAATACAAAAGAATAGAGATACTACCTTGTATTCTATCAGACCATAACAGAATGCAATTAGAAATCAGTGATAAAATAAAAAACAAAACTACTCCTATACCTGGAGACTAAATAATACACTATTGAATGATGCAATGATAACAGAAGACATCAAGGAGGAAATAAAAAATTCTTAGAGGTAAACAAGAACAATGATACAACATATCAAGATCTCTGGGACACTCTGAAAACAGTACTAAGAGGAAAGTTCATTGCACTGAGCTCATACATTAAAAAAATAAAAAGTCAACAACTAAATGACCTAACATTGCATCTCAAAGCTCTAGAAAAA
>JAJEJO010000467.1:377521-443227 GCA_020662805.1 Glaucomys volans | reverse complement strand
AAGACACTGACAAATTTCTAGAGACCTCCCAAACTGAACCAGGAGGACATACACAACTTAAATAGATCAATTTCAAGCACCAAAATAAAAGACGCCATAAAAAGCCTACCAACCAAGAAAAGCTCAGGACCAGAAGGATTCTCAGCAGAATTCTACAAGACCTTTAAAGAAGAACTAATACCAATACTCCTCAAAGTATTCTATGAAATATAAAAGGAGGGAACCGTTCCAAACTCATTGTATGAAGCTAATATCACGCTGATACCAAAACCAGACAAAAACCACACAAAAAAAAAAAAAAAGCTTTAGACCAATATCACTGATGAACATAGATGCAAAAATCCTTAACAAAATTCTGGCAAATCACATAGAAAAAAGCATATTAAAAAGATAGTGCACCATGATCAAGTGGGGTTTATCCCAGGGATGCAAGGTTGGTTCAACATCTGGAAATCAATAAATGTAATTCATCACATCAATAGACTCAAAGTTAAGAATCATATGATTATTTCAATAGATGCTGAGAAAGTGTTTGATAAAATACAGCACCCCATCATGCTTAAAACACTTGAAAAAATAAGGATAGTTGGAACATACCTCAACATTGTAAAGGCTATTTATGCTAAGCCTACTGCTAACATCATTCTAAATGGAGAAAAACTGAAGACATTCCCTCTAAAAACTGGAACCAGACAGGATGTCCTCTTTCACCACTTCTATTCAACATCATCCTTGAAACTCTAGCCACAGCAATTAGACCAAAGATATTAAAGGAATACAAATAGGAAAAGAAGCACTCAAGTTGTCACTCTTTGCTGATGACATGATTCTATATTTAAAGGACCCAAAAAACTCCACTAGAAAACTTCTAGAACTAATAAATGAACTCAGCAGAGTGGCTGGATATAAAATCAATACGCATAAATCTAATGCATTTCTTTCCCTAAGAGAAATTTCTAATTTCCTGAAATTAGAACCACTGTATTGCCTCAAAAAAAACCAAAAAAACTTGGGAATCAATCTAACAACAGAGGGGGAAAGACCTCTACAATGAAAACTACAGAACACTAAAGAAAGAAATTGAAGAAAACCTTAGAAGATGGAAAGATCTCCCATGTTCTTCAATAGGCAGAATTAATATTGTCAAAATGGCCATACTACCAAAGGTGCTATACAGATTCAATGCAATTCCAATTAAAATTTCAATTACATTTCTCATAGAAATAAAGAAGGCAATCATGAACTTCATCTGGAGGAATAAGAGAACTCGAATAGCCAAAACAATCCTGAGCAGAAAGAGTGAACCAGGAGGTATCATAATACAAGACCTTAAACTGTACTACAAAGTAATAGTAACAAAAGTGGCATGGCACTGCACCAAAATAGACAGGCAGACCAATGGGACGGAATAGAAGACACAGAGATAAACCCACAAAAATACAGTTACCTCATACTAGACAAAGGAGCCAAAAACATACAATGGAGAAAAGACAGCCTGTTCCACAAATGGTGCTGGGAAAACTGGAAATCCATATGTAATAAAACAAAATTAAACCTCTATCTCTCACCCTGCACAAAACTTAACTCAAAATGAATTAAGGACTTAGGAATTAGACCAGAGACCCTGCACCAAACAGAAGACAAAGTAGGCCTGAATCTTCATCATGTTGGATTAGGATCAGATTTCCTTAACAAGACTTCCAAAGCATAAGAAATCAAAGCAAGAATCAATAAATGGGATGGATTCAAACTAAAAAGCTTTTTCTCAGCAAAGGATACAGTGGATTATGTGAAAAGAGAGCCTACAGAGTGGAAGAAAATCTTTACCACACACACTTCAGATAGAGCACTAATCACCAAAATTTATAAAGAACTTATAAAACTTTACACCAAAAATACAAAGAACCCAATCAATAAATGGTCCAAGGATCTGGATAGACACTTTACAGAAGAGGATGAACAGGCAATCAATAAATATATGAAAAAGTGTTCAACATCTCTAGTACTTAGAGAAATGCAAATTAAAACAACTCTAAGATTTCATCTTATTCCAATTAGAATGGCTATTATCAAGAACAAAAACAATAATAGATGTTGGCCTGAATGTGGGGAAAAAGGCACACTTTTACATTATTGGTGGAATTGCAAATTGGCTCAGCCACTCTGGAAAGCAGTGTGGAGATTCCTCAGAAAACTTGGAATGGATCCACCTTTTGACCCGGTTATCCCACTCCTTGGTTTATACCCAGAGGACTTAAAATTAGCATACTACAGTAACACAGCCATATCAATGTTTATAGCAGCTATATTCACAATTCACAATAGCTAGACTGTGGAACCGACCTAGATGCCCTTCAATAGATGAATGGATAAAGAAGCTGTGGTATATATATACAATGAAATACTACTCAACCATCAAGAATAATAATATTATGGCATTTGTAGACAAATGGATGGAATTGGAAATTATCGTGCTAAGTGAAATAAGCCAATCCCAAAAAGCAAAGGCCCAATGTTTTCCCTAATGGATGATGATATAAAATCTGGTTGGGGGCTGGGAGTGAGAGAAGAATGGAGGAACTTTAGATTATGTAGAGGGAAATGAGAGGGAGAGGGGTGGGAGTATTAAATATGGTGGAATGAGACAGACATCATTACCCTATGTACATGTGTGATTAACAATAATGATATGAATGTACATCATGCAGAACCATAGTAATGAGAATTTGTACCCCACATGTGTACAATGCATCAAAATGAAGTCTGCAAAAACTAAAAATAATTATAATAATAATTAAAGAAATTGTGGTTTCTTTGTGAAGTTGGAGAATATGCTAATCAAAATAAACAACCCCCAAATAACAAAGGCAGAATGTTTTCTGATATGCGGATGCTAATTCACAATAACGGGGGCAGTGCTAGGGAAGAATAAGAGTTATTTTAGATTAGGTAAAAGGGAGTGAAGCGGGGGAAGGGGCTTGTGGGTAGGAATGATAGTAGAGTGAAACATTCTTACTTCATGTACATATATGACTGCATGACCAATGTGATCCTATAATATGTACAATCAGAAAAATGAGAAATTATACACCATTGATGTATGATTTATCAAGATGTATAAATGCATTCTACTATCATGTACAAGTAATTAGAGCATATAAAAATTAATAAAAAAGTGCAGACAATTGAAGGAGAATAGCCAGAGATGAGGAGGGAGGGAGAGCTGGTGGTGAAGGTAGGTAAGGAAGGCTTTGGTAACAATCTGTATTTAATTCTAAGTGAAATGGGGAGTCCTTGAAGAGTTTTAAGGGAAGAAGTCACATGGTTGGATTCACATTTAAAAAGATACATCCTAGCTGCTGATTGGAGGATGATAGAAGCTGGGACATCAATTATAAATTAATTTCATGAACAAAACGTTCAAAGATGCCATATACAGAAATGGGCATGTTAAAACCTCAATTTCTATACATCGTAGACACACGATGTTCTAGGTGTTGATTTGTGTGTGGTTGACCAGGAGTGCAGGCTGGTGGGTTAGTGTGATCACTGTGGTAAGGGAGAGGTCCTCAGTGGGTCTCACCTTTGCCACAAACTGTTCAACATGGAGGGAGGGAGGGGTTAGACCGACAGAAAAATAAACACAAAGGAACAAACTCCTTTTCCAAAATCACCAGTGTGTTTGGGTTTTAAATCTAGGCTTTCCAACTTATTTTATTAATTTGAAAAGGACTTTGACTCAGCATACAAAGGGAGAAGATGACTGACCAAGAGACAACATGGAAGAATTCCACAGACGTTCTACTGAATGAAAGAAGCTGGAACGGAGTGGCCAGTATATGAAGTTCTACAACAGACAAATTGAATCTACGGTCTATGGTGACAGCAGGAAATATTTTTGAAAAGTGATGATCTCTTTATGAAAACATGGTGGGAGGGGTGACTGCAAGTCCCCTGAGGAGACTTTCCAGGGTTGAGGGAAACATCCCCTACCTACCTTCATCCACACGTGGGCTGCACTGGCACACTGATTTGCCAAAATTCATTGAACTGAATTGTAGGGGAAAACATCTCAGAAAACACAGAGGATTCCCTAAATCCACAGGGTCCAAATACAACAGTGCTGGAATGAGGAGCCAAGCTTTCTCATATAAGGTCATATGCTGTTGCCCTAAGACATAGGTCGTGGGCCTCAAATTCCTACACCTAATGATGCCTAAGGCTTAAAGCCATGCTCCGCATGAGCAAGGTGAATGTCCTACTAGAGCAAGAGGAATTATGTTTGGCACATTTTTCAGGACAAAAGAGTAATTTTAGATCCTGAAACACATGAGAAAACTGCTGTTTTCAGAAAGGCTCTCAGGATCCAGAATGAGGCAAAGAACAAAGACTTCTTAAAATAAGCCCTGTAAAGGACCTAGGTTCACTTACCAGAATTAACATCACTCTAAGACACTTTTGACAACAGTGTCCACATGATTGATGCCACCGAACTGATAAGGCGAGGCAATGCCCTTATAGGAATGGTATTTTGGCAAAATGCAGCATCTTCTACTAACAGTTCATTCTTTATAAGGTTCTATTCATGGACCACATTCAATCTCATACAATCTCATTTCTCTGCCATTTATCATTTCTAGGTCTACTATAGTCTGTAATTTTCAAGTCTTGGATTTGTGCACAGGAAAATAGACCCCACATTTACAGTTAGTATTGGTTTACAAAGCATTTGGGCCCTGACGCATGAGACAATCAGGGGAAGGCGAGATATGGTAGATACTCTGTGCCTTACCCAGACTTCTTGGGTGAGCTGGGGTCACAGTAAAGTACAAGATACCAAGAAATCCCAGCACAAATGATACCCGGACTTCAGAAGGGCTGTTGAAAATGGAGAGGGTGATGTTCTTGTGGATATCCAAATTCTCTAGTCCTGTGGTTTTGGTCCTTGACAATGGCACATGAAAATATCACAAGTCACTTTAGAATATACTCAAGCAATCCTTGATACAGATAGGAACATTCCAGAGAGCATAACAAATTTATTGTCATGAGGGTCTGGAGGCCAGAGGTTATGATATTGGCGGGGTTGGTTCCTGCTAAAGGCTGTGAAGGAGTTGCTCCAGACCTTTCTCCCAGGTTTTGTCTGTGCATGGCTGTGTCCAAATTTCCCATTTTGATAAAGATACCAGTCATATTATATTAGGATTCACCTTAATAAAATATTTTACCTTAATACTTCTGCAAAGACTATGTCTACTAAAGTCACATTTGGAGACAGAGGTGGTTAGGACTCCAAGGTGTTCAATTCAGGGGACATAATCCAGTCCATGACAACCAAGCCTGGGTTTCCTCATCTTAAAACATGTAATTTATCTCACAGGGTTACATAACAATGAAAAGCAGTCAATGTATATATAAACATTTAGTAAACTGAACATTCTACAGAAAAATAAGGCAGCAGAAGTGATGATATCTAACTACATACACACCACACACACACACACACACACACAGGCACACACACGCACGCACAATCATAAGAATTCTTTCTTGCAGGGAGCAATTATGGATCTGGTGCAGTTCCTGATGCATTATCTCGCAATCCATAAACTCTCCAGTGGAGATTAGTGGTAGAAGATCTACCTTCATTTCAGTATGGGAAAATGGAAGGACAGCAAGCTTGGGCAGTTTGCTAAAGGGCACAACTCATAGGTGATGTGGCTGCTTGTAAGCCACCACCTTAGGTGCCAGAGCCCACAGGCTTGATCCCTGTCTTCCTGACCATAGTTACTAGTAATCGTAATGAAAATAGAAGTCGATTTTTTAAAAATGAAAATAGGCACTTAGGTAAATAAAAATAGTTGACTCTAAGGGTGTGGTAGAGAACTAAACTAGTGTTATTAGGTAATACTCATTATAGAAAAGTTGGTTAAAGTGGATGGGTAGAGAAAATTAGTAATTTTAATTTTTCCCATATCAGAATTCTAATTAAGGCAGTAATATACTGTGATAAAGAGCAAAATCAGCCTGGGTTCAGGTTCTGGGCTGGTGACTTGCTAACTTTGTAATTTCAGTCATGATGGTTACTTTCTGTGACTCAAGTTTTTTTTATTATTTTAATAATTCTATAACAGTGTGATGTTCAGAAACACACATTTTCAGAACTTTCTGAAGTTCAGAAAATAATACTTGACACAAAGTAATGAAGAATTACCTTGAGGAAGGAATTCCAGACCTCAAGAAGGAATTTGAGTTTCAAAGAAGCCTTGCCTTGTCCCGAAGATGTACTTCACAGCTGGATTGAAGGAAAGCTGGGAAATAATAGTTAATATAAGAGACTAGTGGCCACATCTTCAACCCACAAATAAATAGAGCTTCTCCAAACAAAAGATTTCAGCACATACCAGGTGCATGGTATAGCCCCTCCTCCAATGGTCCAGAGGGTGGAAACTGCTCGTAAACCTATTGTAAAGATGCTTAAATTGAGGCTTGTCCAGGGTCATACAATTTTTTATTCTTGGTCCAAACACAGACCTGTTACTTTCCAGTGAACCTAATAACCTGGAACACAGTGACATGTCCCTTTCTTTGTTTCTGGTCCTCTAATTCCTGAGGGTGAATGCAATAACACCCAAGGTACTTAGACTGATCCTGTACGTTGTCAAGAGATTAAACTATTGAGTTGAGAAGAACAATTTCTTTCACCCAGCAGAAGGTATCTTATAATTTCTCTGACAGCTTTTTTTCTCTTCTCCGAATGAGTTATCAATGTGAACAACACAGAGAAACCTGTAAATTCATGCCTTCTGATTAATTTATTTACTTTGGATATTGTTTAATGACAAAATTGCCAATGGGGACTATTTTTCCACAAGATTTTCAATAATAATAGAGACACCAAGCTAAACAGAACAGGAGGCTTATAATGCAATATGGCCCATCTGCTGTTGGAGATGCATGGAATTCTGCTTTTGCTGAAGAATTAGCATAAGATTATCATCTAATTATTATTATCACCTCATGATCCATGAGAAACTGTACAGATGCCTTGGAGGGGGAAGAGAATGGAAGGAATGGAGACTTCAGCCTCTCAATTTCATTTTAGAAAATTAAATTGAGTGTGTCTGTACAGCCTTATCTAAACTTGTTATGTCTCATCTATTCCAAGGCACAGATACATTTAGGGAAAAGATGGGGAGGAGCAGAAGGAGCTGAAACAGTTGGGGTTGAATACGAGAAACTAGAGGGAAATGTTTCAGAATGATGATTTGGGGGAAGACTTGCGGTTGCTTGCACATAAGCGTCATTCTGTAGAGTTATCCTTGTTCAAGAGAATCCCAGTCTCATCCCTCCTTCTTCTCCTTGTCTTTACCCTCCAAAGAGGCCAGCCCTTCTCCTCAGCCCATGTTTAGCTGGGTATCAGTTCCCACAGGGATCGCTCAGTGGACCTGCTGAGTCAGTAACTGACAACCAGATCTGGGGAGAAGCACTTAGGAAGCCCATCGTGATTGTGGGCCTAACGCCATGTCCTCAAATCAGCCTTACACATAATAAAACTGACATTAAAGCAAATAATAATATAGTAATAAGGCTCCTTCTGTCTGTTTCCTGATGCTTATTTCTCATTCTGTTATAAACTGGGAGACAAGGGCGTATTTATTGCATCCTTTGCCCAGTCTCAACAGATTAAATGAGTTAATACATGGAAAGCATCAATCATGGTGTCTGGAGCATTATCAGTCCAATAAATGTTAACTACTGCCATCAGGCTGCCTGGAGTGGCTCCTCACATTATGGGCACCAGAGAAATTCCAGGAAGGTGGGATGAGTGTGGCCTGTGGGGTGGGCCTGGAGGATGGGCTACTGTGGGCAGCATGCTTTGCAAACGGCACTGACTTGTGACAGTGGGATTCACTAAGAACAGTCCTGGTGTTTTGGTTCCACTTCTGAATCTAATAGTATTCCATCCACAAGATTTTATTCTGGAATTTAATTTACTTCTTTGGAGTTTAGATCTATATGAGGCATAGTATCCGTCCTTTTCTTAATTTGGTTATTGCTGGCATGCTTATGGCTGTAATTACATCAAGGACATATGTTGGAGTCAATATCAGAGCTATACAAAATAGAGATAGTGCTTTCTGGGAGGTGGGGTTCCCAGTTTGATAATTATTTTTTGAGGGGGGCTATGGGGGATTGAACTCAGGGGCACTCCACCACTGAACCACATTTCCACCCTTATTTTGTATTCTATTTAAAGACAGGGGCTCACTGAGTTGCTTCATGACTCACCACTGAGGTTGGCTTTAAATCTGTGATCCTCCTTCCTCAGCCTCCTGAACTGCTGGGATTACAGGTGTGTGACACAGCGCCCAACCCCAGCTGAATATCTCTAAATCCATTAAAAGGGAAGGTCTAGGATGCCTGATGCATGACCTTGCATCTCATGTTTTGCTATTATACAAGGTGTTGTGTCTCACTTCCTACACTTACAAGCCGGCAGAGTTACTGAGATGAAATGATAAGCAAAGAGGAATCTGCCAAAATGCACAGCCAGGGGATGACCCAGGTTTTCCAGGGGAATGAAGCTCATTCAGTGGGGGACCCCCTTAAAGAAAAGAACAAAATTATGAATACAAAATGAGAGTCCTAGAGCATAAGCCTCATTAGCTTCACAAGTGAACTAACTTCCATCCACAGCCAAGGACTGTGGGCATTGCATCAAATCATCCCTTTTATTATCTCCCCTGAGGCAGAAATGGTGGCCACAAAGCTACTTCCAATCATGAGGATCTCCTTCCATTTGGCACACCCAGGGGGAGCTCCCTCTCTAATCTCTAATAGAAACATGAAACAGCAGGCAAGCACGATTTCCAACTCGAAGAGGATTTTTGCACCACCTTTGCAAACGTTCCCTTCCCTGTTGCATGGCAGAGGTTCCTGCCCACTTCCCTTGTTGGAATATGCGGAATGCATCATTCAGGAAAATAAACTCAATACTATAGAGCAGGCAACTCAGGGTGTGTTCTCACTTACCAAGCATCAAATTAAAAATGCAGCATATTACTAAGTGAAAGAGGTCTGTGTGAGAAGGCGGCATACTCTATGATTCCGACTTCAGGGCGTTATGGAAAGGCAGGACTCTGGACGATGTAAAAGACGCCAGGCTTAGAGGAAGGGAGAGAAGAATAAGCAGAGCGCAGATGACTCTTAGGGTAGCGAGATTGCCCTGTATGATGGCAGATACATGTCACTATAAATTTGTTGAAACCCGTGAGTCCTAGTCCACTTAGGCTTCTACAACAAAATATTGTAGACTAGATAGTTGATAAATGACACAGATGTATCTCCCACTGTTCCAGAGGTATGGGAGGGTCATATTCCCACTGCAAGGTCATGTGGAAGGGGCACGGCAGTTTTCCACAGCTTCCTGTATCAGACCAGGGATCCCTTTCATGAAGCCTTTCCCCTCATGGCCCCATCACCTTGCAAAGACCCAACCTCTTCAAATCATTACATTGGGATTGGGTTCACTGGGCACGGGGTTTAGGGGGAGTACAAGCATCCAGACCAAAAACCATGGGATTGAATTTGTGGATGTGGACACAAACATTCAAACCACAGCATCAGAAGATAATACTGAGTGAACCCTGGGGTTCCTGAGTGCCATCATGGAGGTCAGGTTTTGACCTTTCCTCTTACCTTCAGTGTTTGGGGGACAGTGGGTTAGAATGAGAAAGGAAAGATCAATAAAAGAAGAGGCATAACATTTGAGTGGCATTTACATGCACAGGAATGTGGAGCAGAAATGACAAAAAAGCAATTTGACACAATGCATTGTAAACCATTTTAACAATGAAAGGGGGTTGGGGCTTCAAAGGATGGTAAGTGGTGGGGAAGTTACTAGGAAGCATATGGGGAACTCAAGGAAGATAAGGGTTATTTTAATAAGGTTTGTTCATGCAGAATCTTGAACTCATCCTGGTGCAGTCTTTCCATCTCCAGCGGGAGGGTTGCCGTACTCCTCCGAGTACGTGCGACTGCACAGCTTCACAAAGGGAAATGTATGCCCTGCTTTTTAGTCAGATAACAGGAGAGCAGAGAGCTCTTCCTGCATCTGCTGATTCTCAGTGGTCTTCAGATCAAGATAATCCTTATGCCAAAGTGGTTTATTCTGGATTGACCCATTCTGATCCCCTTCCATGACAATTATATGTCAGTATAGGTCACTGATTGTAGTCAGTGTACCCTGGAGCACAGGATGTCCACAGCAGGACAGGTGTGTGACTGTGGGGACAGGAGGAATTTAGGAACTCTGTGTTTTCTGCTCAATTTGGCTGTGAACCTAAAATTGCTCTAAAAATAGAAACCTATATTGGCAACCTAGATTGAGATAAGCAGAAGGTTTATTTTAAAGGATTACTGAAAGGAGAAAGGAACTATTATAACAGGGAGAATTTCTGACTGTAAAATCTCAGACATCTCAGAGTTTAGGCAGAAAAAGGCTTTCCTTTCTAGGGAGGAACGGACAGGCCTAGCAAACACCAGGTGTCAGAGAATGGGACAGTCAGGTGGAGTAGTCTGATTGGTTAATAGATCCCAGGATAGTTTACCCTCTACTCTTCCTGGGAGAGGCTGTAAGGAAGAGCTAAATGATGGTTTGGTCTGAAAATGCATCAAATTCTGGCATTAGGGAGAAGGGAAGGAGCCTCGGCCAAGTTGATCAAGTTGTGTTAGTGGCATTTTGGGTCCATTGATCAATGGAGACAAACAGCTCAGTTCATGATTTAGATACCAAAAATGGGAATTTGGAGGGTCAGTGTTTGGCCTTGACATAGGCAAACAATGGCAGTATCCTTGAGTCGTATCTGAGTCATTTGAGGAAGGGTGGTTCTTTCCAATAAACCATTTCCTGGAACACTTTGGTCCAAGAGCAATTTATTTTACCAGCAAGTGCCCTTATTGTGCCTTGGCAGGAAAGTGTTGGTGATGTTGAGTCTGGAGAAGTTCAGTCAAGGAGACTGAGAGCTCTGCTCCCTGAATGGACATCTCACACACTCTCCGATGAGACTGTGATAGTGGCTGGGAGGATATCGCGATTTACTTTAATGCACACTGATAATATCTCATTTCCAGAAAGGAAACTATGGAACCCATGCTAAGCAGACAGGTCCCTGAAACAGCAGGCATGAACTAGGACATATGGTCATTTACCCTTCAAATGTCTGTGAATAGAAATGTAGAGATAGTGCAAACCAGCCTGTTTGGATCCTGGATAAAAGAAGCTGCATGTGGAGACTATTGGTTACCGGGAGATGCTAAAGTTTCTTAATCCAAAAATGGTAGATCCTAAGTAAATATTAGGTATTAAGGAGAAATTAAATTGAATGAATTCCTTCTTGCTAAGGTGAAAATGGCATGTATTCTATACTTACAAACGAACTGAAATATACCAATGAAAGTGGTTACAAAAATGCAGGATGTGCACGTGTGTCTGTTGACGTATGCATCCACAGAGAAAAAACGTGTTTCAACAGTTTTGTGATTAAGCAGGGGATGAATTAAAATATTTATCATTGCAGTGTACAATTTTTCTAAAATTGGTTTCATTTTGCTGAGAATCCATTGGAAATCTGTATTCAAAATGCAGTGTCAGCTTCTTAAGCTTTATTCAGACTGTATTTAAGATGCCAGGAGAGCAGATACTCTAGTGTAAGGGGATGGGGCAGTGACTGGAGACAGGCACAAAAGCATGCTTCTTGGGTAATCGCTTTTCTTTCTTAACCCTGGTTGGGTTATTGGTTTGCATGTGTGGTCCTTTTGTGGAATTTCACCAGTGTGTGCACTTGAGATCCTCACATTCTTCTGCAGGCATCAGTGGAGGGCGCCATCCATCACTAAGGACCATAGACTGGGTAACTTAAGCAAAAGAATTTCTTATTATTATGGAGGCTGGAAGTCCAAGGTCAAAGTGTTACCAGATTTGGTGTCTGGTGAGTGTCCTCCTCCCTACTCAAAAGCCTTCCTCTACTTATAAGCGTATCAATTCCATCAGAGCATCCTCAAGGCCTAACCTAAACCTTCCACCTCCCAAACTTCCCATTTCCCAATATCATCCCACTGGGGGGATGAATTGTGAATTTGGGATGGTGGGGAACAAACAATTAGCCCATGCTCACACGTTGTATGTTATGGATAGAGAATTATTATTGCAATGATTAAAATTATTAATTTTGTATGAATGCTATTAATGAGTCAATTCTTTTCCAAATTGTTTAAAAATCTTAGTTTGACAACTTGTGATAGTAATTCTATAAAGGACATTTTAGGCTTTGCAAGCCACACAGCCTCTGTTGAAACCACTCAAATCCGCCACTGTAACATGAAAACAGTCATAGGAAAAAATACACAAGGGAGGAGCATGCCTGTGTGCCAATAAAACTTTATTTAGTAGAGCAGGTTTAGGCCAGATTGATTCCATGGGCTGTCATCTGGCACCCTTCCATTTGGATGATTAATTTTAAAAATGAACTTGAGTTGAAAGTGAGAAATGAAGGGATCTCACTTAGAGGGAGGATTTATGACTTGCAGGAACTTGTAATTTCTATGAGGACAAAACCCCAGCGTTGAATGAATGAGGCTTGAGTGACCTGCGGGTGATAGGAGTTAAGATGAACAGGACACCACTGTTGAAGGGTGTCATGTCAGACGGGTATGACTGACAGCAAAGCAAGAGGTAGGCCATGTTGAAGTGGCCAAAACAGACTGCAGGTAAACTTTGTTTAAGTTGAGAAGGTCTGGGGATGATACCTAATACCTAGACATTTGCCTGTTGTCTCTAAGGTGCTGCTTTAGATGCCATCTGTTTTCATAAGATTTCATTTTTTTCTCCTTTTGAAAAACAGAATCAAGTAACAATCAGAAATTAGGATCTGAAGCAAGACTGCCTGGGTGTGAATAGTAGCTCTGCCACATGCCAGCTACGTGCCCTGTGCCTCAGTCTTTGCACCTATAAAACAGGGATAATGATGCTGATCTCCTAGGCAACTGATGTTTGCAAAGCACTTAGAACCACATCAGGTGCTGGTGCAGTGTTAGTTTCAGTGAGATCACATTTAGAGTAGCATCTGTGATAGATTGTTATTTCATAACAATATTTCATAACTGGGCCTCACTGGCTGGCACAGAGAGGCAACTCTGACCTGCAGGCATTCACCCTTCCTCTGAGGTTGCTGTAAGGTGTGCACTGCAGCATGGGTCTGTCTTGGCTTTGTCCAGGAAGGCTTACTTCCACAAGTCATACTAGAATATGGGCCCTCCATCACACAGAGCATGGTGGGGGAGCAGGAGCCTTAGTAAGGTTCTGAGCATAAATGGACTTTGCACAGTGAGGCTAAGCTGATTTGTGAGTTTCCTCTCGGCTTGGGATTGCCTCCTCTTTTTCCCAACACTTTCTTCCCATCACCTTCCCCACTGCCTTTGCTAGCACTTCCTGTCCTGGTCAATGAGATACATGACTGTAGTTCATTAGGGGAACTAGTTCACTTGGTCCTTCCTGTAGGAAGTCCTCCCGATTATCATCCACCTTCCTTTGCCCCCAGAAGATGGGCAGGGGTCTGCTCCAGCTCCATTCTTCCTGCACATCCTTCGATCATAGCACTTTGCGCACACTTGTAGCTATGTGTGTTTTTCTTCCACCAGAAGATGTGCCTTGGCATCAGGGCCCCAGCGACTAGATCTTGTTCGACTCTGAATTACCAGTGCTGGCCACAGCACCTGGCATCCTGGGGCTCAGTAATGTTTACTAAATGAATGAATGAATGGTGACTAAACAAGCTGTCTCCTTGAGTTTCCTCTACTCAGCAGACACCCCCAGCTCCTGAATTCCCCACCCGCAGCCCCTGATTGTGCCTGAGCAGCATCCTGCACAGCTCTTATGGCATCTTTTTCCTGCACACATACCTCACCTTTGAGGCCATCTGCTCTATTGTTAGGCTGCTCTATTTTTAGAAAAAAATTATTTGAGCAGAAACTTCACTCCAAGCATCTTCTAGCTTTAGGGATTAATTCTACCATCTGGAGCAAAACAAACCTACTCTTTCTTTTATAATGCAATCCTTCTCATACTCAAGACAATTATTTGGTCTTTTAAAAATATTTTAATTGACCAACAATAGTCATATATATTTATGGGGCACACTGTGATGTTATAGCACATGCACACATTGCACAATGATTAACATATTAATCATAATTAATATATACAGTGCCTCACATTCTTAGCATTTCTTTATGGTGAGAACATACAAAATATACTCTTTCAGTAATGTTGAAATATACAGTACATTAGCTGTAGTCACCATGCTGTGCAGTTTATCACCAGAGTTTATTCCTCTCATCTAATTAAAACTTTGTACCCTTTTATTGCTCTCTCCTTTTGCTAGCTATCTGAAAACAAGTCTTCAAACCCCCCATTCAAATCTCTGCTTGTGTGAGTTTGACTTTTTTAGGTTCCTCATACTTAATGAGATCATGAAGTATTTGTCTCCATATGCCTGGCTTATTTCACTTATCACGATATACTCCCGGCTCATCTATGACGTTGTCAGTGACAGGGTTCCCTTCTTTTTTTAAGGCTGAATACTATTCTGCCATGTATGTATAATACATGCTTCTAATCCATTCATCCCTGGATGGGCACTTAGATTGCTTCCAAGTCTTGGCTCTTGTGAGTGGTGTAGCCATGAACAGGGGAGTGCAGATGTCTCTTTGATGTACTGATTTCTTCTTCTTCACATACAAGCTCAGAAGTGGAGTCACAGGATCATTTGATAGTTCTATTTTTAGGTTTCTAAGGAATCTCCATTTTTTTTCCATAATAGTTGAGTTAATTTATATTTCCACCTACAGTGTATAAGGGTTCCCTTTCTTCCACATTCTCATCAACACCTGTTATCTTTCATCTTTTTGATAACAGCCATTTTAACAGAGGTGAGGAGATTTTTCATTGTGGTTCAATTTGCATTTCCCTAATTCTTAGTGATATGAGCTCTTTTTTATATACCTGTTGATTATTTGTACGTCTTCTTTGGAAAAAGTCTATTAAACTTCTCTGAACATTGTTAAAATAGATTTGCTTTCTATTATGTTTTTTATGTACTTTGGATAATAACCTGCAGATACATTCTCAACTTGTAGGTTGTCTCTTTGCTATTATTTTCTTTGCTGTGAAGAAGCATTTTAGTTTGATGCAGTCCAATAGCTGATAGAGAAATGGTCCCTTTTTGCTTTTGTTGCCTGTGCTTTGGGATCCTATCCAAGAAATCTTTATCCAGATCAATGTGCTATGGAGCTTCCTCCCTGTTTTCTTCTAGTACTTTTATAGTTTCAACCCTTTTGCTAAAGTTTTTAATTCACTTTGAGTTGATTCTTCTATGTGGAATGTGAGAAAGATCTCATTTCCTTCTTCTGCATGTGAATGCTCAGTTTCTCCAACACCATTTACTCAGAATTTAATAAAGTTGCAGGATAAAATATCACATAGAAAGTCAGTAGCACTGCTATACAATAATAATGTGCTAGCTGAAAAACCTGAAAAATAAATTACAGAAACAACCATTTTATCAAAATAAACAAGTATATAAAACAGTAGTAATTTTAACCAGGGAGGAGAAAGAGCTATATACTGAAAACTATACAATGTCCATTGAGAGAAACTGAAATGACAGTGACAAATGTAAATATATGCCATGTTCACAGGTAGGAACAACTAATATTGTTTTAGTTTCCATGTATCCCAACAATCTACCTCTTCCATGCAATTCCTACCAAAACCTCCTAGAATTTATATGTAATCACAAAGACTCATAAAGCCAAAGTAATTTGGGGCAAATAAATGAAATTCAAAGAACCACAAGGCCTGATTTCAAAGTATATTACTAAGCTATAATAATCAAAACAGCACGATACTGGCATGTAAACACATGCACAGACCACAGAAACAGGAGAGAGTCCAGAAATGAACTCATACATTTGTGACCAACTGATTTTCAGGAGAGGTATCAAGAACATACACTAGAGGAGAGTCTCTTTATTTTCTTTTTCACTATTTTCTCACCTCAGGGAATATTTGCAGTTCCCTCAGTCTTATATCCTCTCACGTACTCAATCTTTCATTCATTCATTCATCCAGTCACAAAATCACTGATTTGTTTAATCTTTCAGTCGGGTGCTCCTTCATTCTATAACTATTCTAACTTCCTTTTGCAAATTTTCTCAGAATTGAAGATGTAAAGTTCAACTCAATTGCTAGAAATTCCAGCCTCCCACTCCCACATTTACAAATTGGTGAGGGAAGCCCAGTGCACCATGGGGTGTTCTGCTTTTGTTTGAGAAACTCAGTGAGGCCCCCAACCCTGATTGGAGGAGCCAGGGAATTCTTGCTGGTGAGCATGGTCATCATAAGCCAAAGGCAGGTAAGATCAACGGGGTAAAGAAAGGGGCAGAAAGAGTGTTTCAAGCAGAGGGAGCACTATATGGCAGAACCAGGGGACATGGTAGAGGAAATGGGCAGTGAGAGAAGAAAACAGAGGCCTCCAGTCACTGGAAGAAGAGTGGCCAGTTGGAGAGAGAAGGCCTGTAAAGGCCACAGTGGCAGGACTCTAAAGCCTGGTCAAGGAGCTTAGATCAAATCCTAACTGAAATGAATGTTCACGAAGTGTTTGAAGGAAGGACGTGAAGTAGTGACATTTTCATTGTACAGAAATAACTTGTTCCTTGTGATCATGTTATTTTTTCTCTTAATTTTTTGACTTCTCTTTTCTGGATAGCTCAAGTCTGTATTTGCCAAATATTCTCACAATTTCTCATGGAGAACCCAAACTAAAAATGGGTCTGGGAACTGAGTCAGAATGCAATTCCAGCATGTTTTTCTAAAGATGTGCTCTCTGACATTATGGAAACTATCTTAGGCTCTTGCTTGAGTCCTGGAAAAGAAGGCACCTGTTTAAAGGAATGTCCTGCCCCATCTAACTTGGCAGCTGCCCTTCCAAGCCAATGACATTAGGGATGCAGCAGACTGAAGAGGCTGACCATGCCATTTGGTCAACTCATGACTATTTCCTTCTGCTTTATTTCTGCAAAGTCCTGTGCCCACAGAGGGACACAAGATCACTTCAAAATTCCTTAGCCCTATTAAGATACAGATACGCCCAGGACATGATCAGCAAAAGCATGATTGAAATGTCTAATGAGTACTTGGTGAACCTAAATTATGTCCCTTGTCTTTCTCCACCTGTGTCCTATGGGTGGAGTTTCTAAACAGAGATTATTCAAACCACAAACTTTCCAAAACAGAAATTCATGACCCTCTCCACATCAGGACAGTTATGAACTCATATTGATGGAGGAAAAGAGTTGACTTAGAGCCCAAGCAATGTGGTGGCCTTTCTTTTGATAAAGACAGTCAGTGTCACATGAATGCCCAATTCTCAGTTGGTCCAGGGCCACACATTTCACACCTTTCCCGATGACTTCCATCTGAACTTCACTGGTCTGCTTCCTCCCCTCTGTCTGCCTCCTCTTACCACACTACTAAGGTCCTACCCCTAAATTCCAGCCCTGCAGGATCACCTGCTTTTCATTCTGCATTCTGACCTTTCTGGTCTCCACTCCTTTGGATTCAGATTGTTCGCTCTTCGTAGATTACCCTCCAGCACCAGCAGGAAAATATTGTCCTTCAATAGTAAACTGCATATTGCTTAAATCACAGCCTTCTGGATTATATGATTCTAGTCTTTTATCGTTTTTGAGTCATTTTACAGCTCTGTGAACTAGGATGAATGCATAAAATTCTTGCCTATGGACATGTAAATTTTATCCAGTGGAGGTTTAATTGACTTCCCTCCCCCATTTTGTAAAGGCCATCTACCCCATTCATTCCTCTATTTCTGATCCATAAATCTATTGTTTTTTATTTTCCCTTAAACTCATTGTAACACTTCACCAGTTTCCTCATTAATAAGTTAAATCAAATCTTTAACACATGTTCATATTTCTTTCACTGTGAGAATATAAGAGTTACCTTTCTTTAAAAAAAAAATATCTTTTGGAGCTGGGGCTGTAGCTCAGTGGCAGAGGGCTTGCCTGGCATGTGTGAGGCTCTGGGTTCGATCTGCAGTATCACATAAAAAATAAACAAATAAAATAAAGGTATTGTGTCCATCTACAACTAAAAAAATATCCTTTAATAGATGATAAAAAAATAAACAAGGAGATCTGAGCAGCTACTGCAATCTGGACAGGACTGGATGCCATACTGTAAGATGGGCTTGCTCCTGAAACCACCTTGCAAGAATCATTAGGATTGGCACAATTGCAGATTCCTGGTCCTAGGGTAAGACTCCAAATCAGACACTCCAGGAAGGAGGTCAGAGATTTGCAATTAAAATAAATCGATGTCTAGGACAGTCACCATGAAAAATTGATAAAAAGTAGAAAGATGAATTCTTCAGCACCTTAAAAATTACTTGGAGAGACAACATATAAGTAAAACTCTGGAGGAGAGCTGGGACCATCAGTGATTGCATATACTTCTAGAAATATGTGGGTAAAGCAAATACAAGTAAACCAAAGCAGATGTTCCTATAAGAAACAAAGATAAAGGAGGATACCACTCTTTTAGTTATACATGACAGTAGAATCCATTTTGATACAATTATACAAGCATGGAATATGTCTTATTCTATTTATATATTAGTTATACATAGGGAAGAGCGCACTTTGATATGTAATGGAGTATGATTTCTCATTCTTCTGGTTATACATGATGTAGAATATGTATACTCATTCTTGTGGATGCATGTAATGGTGGGATCACGGTGATGTTTTCATGCATGATCTAGGAAAATTATATCAGATTCATTCTATATTGTCTTAATCTAAACTGTTGCTAGGGCTTGAATATGTCCCTTCCAAAAATCAGGTGAGGAAACTTCATGGCCAAAGTGATAGCATGAAGAGACCAGTCCTTTCAGGGTGAGATGAGGCCACCCACCACGAAGGGGTTTAGGGCCTGAATGAAAGGGACTTCACAGCACTCTGCTCTCCCACCTCTCCCCTTTCCCCATGTGAGGACACACAGTTCCTCACCTCTGGAGGATGGAGCAACAGAATGCCATTCGAAAGCAGAGAGCGACCTTCACCTAACAACTGCACCTGTCAGCACTTGATCCTGCCTCCAGAACTGCGTCAAAATGAACTTGACGAGTTACCCAGGCTGGGCATTTGGTTACAGCAGCACAAACAGACTCAGAGACGTGGTATGAAACTTTTATATTGATAAATAAAATAAGAATGAATGGTTGCTTTTAAGAGAAAATCAATTTAAAATAGTCTATTAATGGATTGATTCAATACACATTGATTGAGCACCTACGCAGGGATGAGGCCTCAAGTCAAGGTCTTTTCTTTCAAATTGGCACTTTTATTGCTTTCCAAATAGGAAAAACTATGACCAAGGCAATAAATAAATAAATAAATAAATAAATAAATAAAGTAGTGCCTAAGAGACTTTGGGAAATCCTTTGAGGCTGTAATTAATGTTGTCACTTGACAAGCTTTTCCCCCAAATATGGTGGTGCTCACCATGTGCTTAGTTCCTGCATTGGTTGTCTTCCTCGATACCAATATCATAAATTCATCATTGAAGAAAAATTAAAGTATAAGTTGATAGAAATCACAAACAAGAAGTGTCATGGAAGTGTGTGGAAGATATCAATAAATGGTACGTGGTACTATAAAATCAAGTGCACAGGTCAGACTGGAAGGCTTTTCCCATGAGGTATCAGGGATTTGTGCTCAGAGGTAAGCCTAAACCCACTGCATGGAGAAGCAGCAGTGAGCAAGAACCTGTTTAACAAAGACCAGATCTGAGCACCCTTCCTCTTACATCACCTGTATGCAAGACGGATTCCAAGTGCAGCATCTCTGAAGGAAGACTGACATTCCACTACTAGATTGATCTTCCTCAGTAGCTGGGTAGAGGGGTAAAAGTTTCACCCTGATTACCAGATGCCTCCAAACATCTGGATGCTTGGCATTATGCATTCTAAACAGCTGGTTTGATAATGCTGTTTTCACTCTCCACCTGGATCTTGATTGCCAAACCTATCATTAACTTCTGGGAGATACGAGCCCCTCAGGGAGAGAAATGAGCAAACACTCCTGCCTGCAGTCAGGAGCAGGTTCTGAGCCCCATGTGGCTACATGTCTGTGTTTAATTGGAAGTGGCTTAGCTCTTGGGGTTCTCTGTGGATTGAGTCTATGAGCTAGAGGGTTTCATCCTGAGGGTTTTGCTCCCTCCCCATGGACATTTTATCAAATTTCCCCATTAGCCATATAAGTGTTTTCAAAGTTGACATCTCCCATGCAGTTGCTAAGGGAAAACCAGCAGTATGATTGTGACATGCATTGCTGGCAGACTATGCTTTGTAAATGTTGATAAGTAAAATTATTTTAAACAAGAATTATGATGATTAGACTTTCTAGTTCTTCAGATATTTTCCAGCGAATATATATTACCTTTCAAAGGATTATATTCAAAGCTATTTTAGTCAGATTTTTTGCTGTTGTAACCAAAAAATTTGACAAGGGCAATGTCAGAGGATGAAAGGTTTATTTTGGGGCTCATGGTTTCAGAGATCTCAGTCCATTGGGGGTTAGTTGGCTCCATTCCTTTGGGCTTGAGGTGAGGCAGGACGTCATGGCAAGGGAAGCGGCTCACATGATGATCAGGAAGCAGAGAGAGATTAAGCTCAGCTCACCAAATACATACCCCAAAAGCTTTCCCCCAATACCTCACCTCCTCCAGCCATAACTTACCAACCTACAGTTCCAACTCAGTTAATCCCTATCAGTAGATTAATTCATTGTTTGGAATGATAACCCAATCATTTTACCTCTAAGCCTTCTTGTCTCACACATGAGCTTTTGGGGGACACCTTATATCCAAAGTATAACAAAGGCTATCTTTATTTCATCGTTTTAATGTTGCATATTTTCATCTTTCTCCACATAACTAGCATCTCCTGTATCCAAAATGTAGATACACTCCTGATACCAGTCTCAGAGTCATCTGTACCAGATACACCATGGATTTAACCAGATCTAGCTCCAATATCTGAACATCAGCATCATCACCTATTTGCTAAGCCAAACCTGAGCATCCTTCAACCCATCAACACATTCTTTGCAGAAGTGTGAGGTCATGAGATGAACAGAGATGCATGAGATAGTCTTTGTGTCTAAGGAGTTCATGGGCTAGCTGGAGAAATACATCCTTAAATTGAAAATAAGCATGGCATTCCATCTACTTTATAAATGTTTTTTAAGTACTTATGGTATATCACGCACTGTGCTGGCTTCTGAGATATAAAAAACATGTATTCAGAGAGACCACAAATTAAATTTCATAACATTTATATGTAATGTATAAGTATGACAATAATCATAAGTATTCTCAAGGACTTGTGGAAGATTCATTTCAACATCAAGAAAGAACAAGCTATTTGAAGAACTAGTTGGCATTGTCTACAGAAGCATAATTATCCAAATAAAGAATTCAGTAGTTAGATTACCAAATAAATGGAGCCCCAAAAAGAGTTTTTGACACTAAAAATCATTGGTAACACTCCAACATGTTGGCTCAGGCATCAACTTCCTTTATTCATATCCAAAGATATAGAAATAAAAGCAAGAATTAATAAGAAGAAAAACATTACATTACAAAGCTTCTGCAAAAGAAATTATTGGGACTGGGGTTGTGGCTCATTGGTAGAGTGCTCATCTAGCGTGTGTGAGACTCTGGGTTCGATTCTCAGCACCACATAAAAATAAAATAAAAGCATTTTAAAAAAATGGGGCTGGGATTGTGGTTCAGTGGTAGAGTGCTTGCTTAGCATGTGTGAGGCACTAGGTTTGATCCTCAACACCACATAAAATAAATAAAATAAAGTTCCACTGACAACTAAAAAAAAATGAAAGAAAAAAAATTATTAAGAATGTGAAGGCAGAGCCTTAAGAATGGGAAAAAAAATCTATGCCAGTTACCTTTCTGATAGATTAATAATCAGAATACATAAAGAACTCACAAAACTTAACAGCAAAGATAACACCAAAAGCAACTAATAATCTACTCAATAAATGAATGAGAGGTCTAAAGAGACAGTTCTCAAAAGAGGAAATACAAATGGCCAACAAATTTATGAAAAAATCCTTCCATCACCATCCTTAGCAACCAGGGAGATACAAAATTAAAATTACATTGAGCTTTCACCTCACCCCAGTCAGAATGGCAATCCTCAAGAACACAAATAATGATAATTGATGGTGGGGATGTGGGCAAAAGGTACACTCATACCTTGTTGGTGGGAATGCAAATTGATGCAACCATTATGGAAAGCAGTATGGAGATTCTTCAAAAGACTAGAAATAGAATCACCATAAGACCAAGTTATCGCACCCTATGGAATTTATCCAAAAAATTAAAATTAGTGTACTATAGTGATACCTGCATACCTATGTTTATAGCAGCACAATCCACAACAACAAGTTATGGAATGAGCCCATAACCAGCAATAGATTAATGCATAAAGAAAATGTGGTATAAATACGCAATGGAGTTTTAACCAGCCACAAAATGAATGGAATTATGTCATCTGTTGGTAAATGAATGGAATTGAAGAACCCATGCTTAGTGAAATAAGACAGACTCAGAAAGTCAAAGATCAAATGCTTACTCTCATAAGAGGAAGCTAGAGAGAAATAAGGAACAAAAATGAGGATCTCATGAAAATAGAAGATGGATGAGTAGAGTAGAAGTGTGGGCTTTGAGGGGAATGGAGGAGGGGAGGGGAAGAAAAAAATGGGGAATGAAATGGATCAAATTGTGCTATGCACATGCATGATGATATCACAGTGTCTTCCAATTTTATATAGAACCATAATGCAGCAATTAAAACTAAATAAACACATAGAAAACTAATAGAACAGAGATGGAGGAATGAAGAGGGAGGAGAGGGAAGGAGATAGATCTGAGAATTGAAATGGAGAAATGTATTTTCCATTTTCCACTTTATATATTCATAAATATATAAATTTGAATTTATGTATTTATAAATATGAATATATAATGAATTCATATTTATAATGAATATATAAAATGAATATATATGAATATATAAATGAAATATGCAATATTCATTTATACAAATATATGAAATATAAAATGAATATATAAATTAAATATTTGTATGAATATATAAAAATGATCCCCAATATTTCTAAGGAGAAAGAAAAAAAGATGTTATGGAAAATTGTGTTCTTACTGTAGGACATGTAAATTTGGAAGAAAATAAAAGCATAAAAACCCTAGGTTGAAGTTTCAAACTGTAAGCATCACTGCTTTTTCAGGGTTCATACAGAAAAAAATCAGGGCCACTGAGAGATGTACATTAAGAGATTTACTGCAGAGGACTGGCCTTCAAGATGGTGGGCACAGCTAGACCACTCCCAAGTCCACAGGGCTGCTGCAGGAAGGCATCCTGGAGCCGTGGTCTCAGGCTGAAGCCACACTGCACCTGCAGAACCCGCCCCTCCTCAGTGGAGACTCGGCTCTGCTCCTCAGGACTTTCAATAGGCTGAACCAGGCCCCTCAGAGTATCTAAAACAATCTCCTTACTTAAGGTGAACTGATTATGGACTTTAATCACATCCACAAAATACCTTCACTGTCACCTCTAAATTAGTGTTGGGATAACTGGGAGGTGTCACCTAACAAGGTTGACACATAAAACTATCACAATGCTCAATTGATAGTCAGTAAACTAATAGATATCTAATAATGTAATGAAAGGGGATGATGATGGCAACTTTGAGGTGCTACTATGAGAATCAGAAGGGTTTAGCACAGATGGATCACCTAGTGCAGAGCTTGCTCTTAGAGGCTGCACAGAATATATGGGATCTCCTTTTCACTTTCTCTTTCACCACTTCCCATCCTTTAGGCTATTTGAATGTCACCTACTTTCCTCTGAGATCCAGTACACATATTACCTATGAGACTATATCAACCACTGAAGTCTACACTCGCCATTGGCATCCCCTCCCCTCATAATCTAGGGAAAGGAAAGAAAGGGAAGAAACAAAGAAAGGAAAGAAAAAAGGAAAGAAGGAAGGAAGGAAGGAAGGAAGGAAGGAAGGAAGGAAGGAAGGAAGGAAGGAAGGGAGGAAGGAAGGATAAGTGTTGGTGAGGATGTGCGGAAAAAGGTACACTCATACACTGTTGGTGGGACTGCAAATTGTGCAACCATTATGGAAAGCAGTATGAAGATTCCTCAGAAAACTTGGAATGGACCCACCATTTGACCCAGCCATCTCACTCCTTGGGAGAACTAAACTATGGAACCAACCTAGGTGTCCTTCAACAGATGAATGGATAAAGAAAATGTGATGTGATGTGATGTGATGTGATGTGATGTGATGTGCATGTGTGTGTGTGTGTGTGTGTGTAATATTACTCAGCTCTAAAGAAGAATTGCTGGTTAATGGATGAAGTTAGAGAATGCCATGCTAAGTGCAATAAGTCAAACCCCCCAAAAGGCTGAATGTTTTCTGTGATATGCAGAAGTAAATTCACAATGGGGGTGAATAGGGAAGAATGGAGTTACTTTATATTGGGTAGCAGGGAGTGGAGGTGAGGGAGGGGGTCTGGGGGAAGGAATGATAGTGGAGTGAAACAGACATTGTTACCTCATGTACATGTATGACTGCATGACCACTGTGATCCTGTAATATGTATAATCAGAAAAATGAGAGATTACACTCTATTTATATGATCTATTGGAATGTTCAAATGCATTCTACTATCATGTACAACTAATAAGACCAAATAAATTTGAAAATTTAAAAAAAAGGAAAGAAGGAAGGAAGGAAGGAAGGAATATTTAAAGTGTTAAAAATAATACCTTACAGTTAAACACACAAGTACAGAATGCCTGCTTACTTCAACAATTAGCAGTTGTTTAGTCTATTAGTGATCCTGAAGATTAAACTAAAGAATACAGATAAAGGACCTAGAGACATTTCTGCTAAAAAGTATGCCTTTTAAAATGCAGGAGTTATATTCTGAAAATCTACAAAGCAGATGAATTGATTACCAGTTGGGTAGTTTAATTTCAAGAACCTAAGGAAAAAGAGGCTGCTAATAAATGTATAAAATTTCTTATAAGTAATCATTTCATAAAGAAGAATAAAACTATGGCATTCGCTGGTAAATGGGTGGAGTTGGAGAATATCATGCTAAGTGAAATAAGCCAAGCTCAAAAAACCAAAGGCCGAATGTTTTCTCTGATAAGTGGATGCTGGTACATAATGTGGGGGGTTTTGGAGGGGGATAAGAAAAGAATGGAGGAACTGTGGATGGTGTAGAGGAAAATGGGACAGGAGGGGGTGGGGGAAGGAAAGACAGTGGACTGAGACGGACAATATTACCCTATGTTTATGTAAGATTATATGGATTGTGTGAATCTACATTGTGAAAAAAAAGATATATTCCTTGCTGTATAATTATATCAAAATGGGTTCTACTGTCATGTATAATTAAAAAGAACCAATAAAAAGTAAACATTTAATTTATTAATATACAATAGTAGACATATCATTGTAAATAAGACAATGTTAAAAATCTCTCACACATTTTAAATGTGCCATATCAAACATTTGACTCTCCACAGATTTCTAGAACTCCTTGTCACCGGAAACCCTTTAGGAAAGAGCTCCTACTTTGTTGCAAGTATGTCCTCGGCTTGGCACATTAGGATACTTGTTTGCTTACCAGCTTCTTCTTCCTGCCTGAGTCCTCCAAACCCTGCCTGTGGGGTTTTCAGACTACAAGTTTTAATGCCCTATGGCCCCCACCCAACCTCCCTGGGGCCTGCCCCCACAGCACCTCTCACAGCTACTCCACAGCTCTTGGTTGCCTGCAGAATGTGATTCTGAAATTCAGTTTTAGGTTTCCTCATTTTGGCTTTTTTTTTTTTTGCCTTTTTCAATGCTTCAAAAAATTAAAAAATAAAAAATAAATGCCTTGACTGGCCTTCCACTGCATTATCTCTATTTCCTACACCTTTTCTAAACAGGTATAATAGATATTAAAAAATATGCTTTAACTGAAACCAAAATCTTCAGAGTTGCCAACAAATATACAGATGTAAATGTGCATGTAATTAAACTTTGCATAAAGGAAACTCTCAATTGGGCAGGGATGCTCCACTCAATAGCTAGCAGTTCTCTTCCTCTTGTCCCCAATGTCCCCAGGCAAGCCTCCCAGCCCTTGTGCTTCCTCCAGGCTGTCGCTACCTGGGCTCTGCTCCAGGGATTTAGAGACTGTGCTATGGAGTTTTAATTGAGCTAGCCCTCGCAAACTGGACCGGTAGCTTAAAAAGCTTCCTAAAAGAAGACAAAATACCAATTATTCAGGTACAAGACAAACAGCTAAAAAAGAGCAGAGTGGGCACCTCCTGGAATCCAAAACTCAAGGTGTTTTTGGCTGAATTAGTAGGAAAAAGCTGGGAAGATCTAATGAGATGTAACAGGAAACTAATTCAAATCACTGACAAGACCAAGAGTTCTACTTCCAACATGGATTCACGCAACCTGGTGCTAACTATGAGGCTCACCTCAGTGTTTCGGTTCCCCAGGACATTAGATAGTGACAGTGCTAGCCCGTCACAATCAGCAAGACTTTCTGGAAGCAAGCCAAAGAGCAGGGGGACTGATCTGAAGAGTCCTTTATTAGGAATGTGTAAAAAATCAATCAAATGGGCTGGGGACATAGCTCAGTTGGTAGAGTGCTTGCCTTGCAAGCAGAAGGCCCTGGGTTCAATCCCCAGCACTGCAAAAAAAAAAAAAAAAAAAATCAAATGCTTTATAAAATTTAAATAAATTTAAAGATAATTTAGAAGCTTATGTTTAAATTCTGTAGCCCATAGCATAAGGTAAAGCTATACATCACTGTGGCTGCATCCTGTTCCAGAGTAAAGGGTGATATAATGGCTGGAAAGCAATGGATAAAAAGCCAAAATGCATTCACGTCATCAATACATACTACTGTGTTCTACATCACCGCAGAAAATTTAAGGAATTAAACATTCAAACAATTGCACGGTAAATAGAATCTGAGTTCTATAGCTCAATGAAAGTATAAGTGCTTTTAACATGTGCCTGTTTATAAAATTTCCAGTAGTCTCATTTAGTATTAAATTATATTGTTAGGGCATTTCAAGGCCACAGGATGGGGGTAGGGCATCAAGCAACCTGCACACTCGAGGAAAAACAACATACCCTTCGAACGTAGGAAGGAGGTATTCCTGCCATTCAGGGCGACTGGATGGGTGCAAGGCACCAAGCAGCCTGCACATGCGCAGAGAAATAATGTAACCCGCGCATGCCCGAAGAAGCAACCAATCAGGCGCTGACAACTCCAGCCAATCCCAGGAGGACACGGAGTTCTCTAGCTTCCCTTCCTCCATCCCCGGGTTAGAAAAACCCAGCCCCATAGGGGCCACGTGTGTCTTCTCTGGATCCACAAAACTCACCTCAGAGCCGTCCTGCAATGAAGTTTCTTTTTGATTTACACCTGGCCTGGCTGTTACCGTCATACGATCAGTTTACCCCAGCCTGATCTTACATAAATGAACAACCAATTATTGATTGCAACCAATGCAATCCTATAAATTGAAGATGTCCTTGCAAATAGTGGTTAACTTAAATACGTTATGGAAAAAAATGTGTACTTATAATTATTGTCAGAGCAGAGGCTGTCATTATAAGTAAAGAAAAAAATTGTGTTAAGTTTACAAATAGCAAGACACATTTATAAAAGTTATTTACTCATATCATAAATAAGCGATTGCACCGAAGTTGAAGTTGAAAGAAAACAAAATTAATGTGGTTGATGCACCTAAAGCAAGAAAAATCAAGTAAAGATGCAGTATTTTCCCTGAAATGGGAAATGATCATAGAAATCTTTTTATACTGATTTTATTGTGAAAATTATGTTGTTGCAAAGTAAAAGGAATTTCAGAACAATCAAGATATCCCATTTCTCTTTTACAAAAAGGCCAATGTTCCAAATTTGCTGACCTTCTCTGTAAATGAGAAGTGACTGTTAGTAGCCAGCAGATACATTTGTAAAAATAACCCACTGGATCTGTCCCTGCAAGGTAAAACTGGCATTTGGGCAGTGAGTGAGAGAAACGCTCTCGAGAGAAAGTCATACCGTGAAAACAGCATTTTGAAAATATTTATTTGGAAATATTTGCATAATGGGATTTATTTGTTTATTTTTGGTCAAAAAACCCAAGTGGGCAAACTCTAATTTATGCCATACAATGTAGATCAGGCATTATATTCTACATTTAGATTTCTCTGATCATCTTGCAAGTTAGTTAACCCTTTCCTCCATTTTCTCCCTTTAATTTTCTGCAAATATGTGATCATTGTGCTTAAAACACACAAGAGGGTTAGAGGATGTTATTTATATATGCATTGCCCTATTTGGAAGTTAATTAAGGGACAATTGCACAGTAGACAGAATCTGAGTTCTATAGCTGAAAGTACAAGTGCACATCCTAGCAATGGTCCTGCGAGAAGTATAGTCCTGTCAAGGGTTGTTTTACCAATGTTTGAGCATTAGACTCAAAAACAAATTATCAAACAATGGACCAATAGGCTGAAATAACTGGCCAATACAATAATAGGAATAGTGAGAGTAATGATAACCACATGATGGTCAATGCTTGAAGTATTTGTGTTCCTTTTATGTGAGACACCAACCAAAGTGCTTTGACCATATTATTTAATACCCACAACAACTTAAAAGAAATGTGCAATCAGTATCCTAAATTTGTACTTGTGAGTAAAGAACCTTGTGTCAGATCATTCAGCTCGTGTTGGCTGACATTCAATCCAAGTGGTCTGTTTCACAGAGATCAGATTTTGTGAAGTGGGGAAAAACAGAAAGTCTGGTATCTGCCATTGAAAGGAGAATTTTAAGCTTATGGAATGTATCAAACCAATAATTGCAATACCAGATAATTACATACAAAGGGCATTTGATATAATATAAATTATCCTCCTCTACACATATGAGAATTTTTGTACCACAACATCATAGATTGCTTTCCCAGTCTGCATCCCAATGACAGGTAGTGTTGGTTCTTCATACTATTTGGAGAACAGTCTTGTTATCCTAGAGTTTGACATGAATGCAGGTAGGAATGAGCACCATGCCAGGGACTTGACGTTGTTCATTATCTCTCTTCATAGTCACAAGAAACTAATAAGCAGTTCCAAAGCACAGCCTAGAAGCATGGACCTCAGAGAGGGCCAACATTTTCAAGCTCCACACTGCTGGTGAAGGACACCAGTTCCTCCTTTCTTCCAGGCCAGACCACTCCGATTTCCACCCAGACTGTCACACTCGGTCCTGTTCATCTCCTGAGGAAGGTGCTCCTAGCTGGAATTGTGCAAAAGGGTGTGGACTGAATATCGAGGGGCTAAAAATCCACATCCTGTGAGGAACAGCTGATGGACTGAGAACTTACAGACTGAAGGAGGGAGCCCCAGGCAGAGGGCATGACTGTCTTAAAATATCTAAAATGGGAGCATGGGGGAAAGGATTGAATGGTGATATCACAGCTCTAGAAGCAAATCCAGGAGACCTGAGTGGAAATGAGTCAGAGGCAGCTTTCATCTACTTAGAAGGAAGACCGTTCTGGTCTTTCCAAATGCACTCTGGTGGGACAGATGCTTTTGTGAGCATGGAGTGACCAGTGGCCAAGGAGTTGCAGAGGCAGCCTCTGTGGGGTGTTGGGGAGAATGCACCTCTCTTCTGTCTCACAGACTACATGAGTAAATGAGATCCTGTGGGGCTCACTATCTATGAGATAATATTAATAATTATATAATTAGTGCTATAATCAATTGCATAACTAGTACTAGTAAATCAGCACTATTTATAACTCTTTAATCCAAATTATCAGCATCTATGTTGTTTCTCCAACTGTAAATTGATGATACTAATAGGACCTTCCTCATGGGTTAGTTGAGAGGTTGCTGAAGTTAAAATCTATAAAGTATTAAGAATGTCTGAAACGTGGTCAGCATGCCATCTTCACTGTATCTGTGTTCACAGCAATGCACACATACATTTTCCTAATGCTCCTTATATGCTACACACATTTCATTTAGGCCTCGTCACATTCTTTTTATTTGTTCCAGTTAGTTACACAAGACAGCAGAATGCATTTCAGCTCATTGTGCACAAATGGAGCACAGCTTCTCATTTCTCTGGCTGTACCTGGTGCAGAGTCACACCACTCATGCAATCACACCTGTTCATGGGGTAATGATGTCCTTCTCATTCCACCAGCCTTCCCACCTCCACATCCCTTCCCCTCCCCTTGCTCCCCTCTGCCCAATACAAAGTTCCTCCATTCTTCTCTAGCCCCTCTCCATTATGGATCAGTATCCTTATGAGATACTGATTTTCTGAGATTGTCTTATTTCACTTAACATAATATTCTCCAACTCCATCCATTTACCTCAAAATGCCATAGTTTTATTCTTCTTTAAAACTGAGTAATATTCCATTGTGTCTGTATATATACCACATTTTCTTTATCCATTCATCTATTGAAGGGCATCTCGGTTGGTTTCATAGTTTAGCAATTGTGAATTGAGTTGCTATAAACACTGATGTGGCTGCATCACTGTAGTATGCTGATTTTTAAGTCCTTTAGGTATAGGCCAAAGAGTGGGATAGCTGGACCAAAGGTTGGTCCATTCCAAGTTTTCTAAGGAATCTCTGTACTGCTTTCCAGAATGGCTGCACCAATTTGTAGTTCCAACAACAATGTTTGAGTGTATCTTTTCCACCACATCCTCGCCAACAGTTACTGTTGTTTGTATTCTTGAAAATTGCCATTCTGACTGGAATGAGAGGAAACCATAGAATAGTTTTGATTTGCATTTCTTAATTGCTAGAGATGTTGAACATTTTTTCATATATTTGTTGATCAATTATATATCTTCTTCTGTGAAGTGTCTGTTAAATTCCTTAGCCCACTTCCTTTTTCTTTTTTTCTTTTTTAATTTGTTCTAATTAGTTATACATGACAGTAGAATGTATTTTGAAACATTGTATGCAGATGGAGCACAGCTTTTCCTTCCTCTGACTGTGCATGGTGCACAGTCACTCCAGTAGAGCAAGCAAACATGTAGGGTAATGGTGTCTGTCTCATTCTACTGTCCTTCCCATCCCCACACCCACTCCCCTCTCCTAACTCCACTCTGCACAATTCAGAGTTCCTTCAATCTTCCCTACCCTGCCCTCCCCATTTTGGATCAGCATCCACTTATCAGAGATAACATTCAGCCTTTGGTTCTTTGGGTTAGTTAAGGCCATTTATTGTTTGGATTATTTATTTATTTATTTGGTGGTAAGTTTTTTAGTTCTTTATATATCCATCCATTAGTCTCTATCTGATGTGTGTGTAGTAAAGATTTTCTCCCATTCTGTAGGCTCTCTGTTCACGATTGATTGTTTTCTTTGCTGAGAGGAAGCTTTTAGCTTGAATCCATCCCATTTATTGATTCTTGATTTTATTTCTTGTGCTTTAGGAGCCATGTTAAGGAAGTCAGGTCCTAAGCCGACATGATGAAGATTTGGGCCTACTTTTTCTTCTCTTAGGTGCAAGGTCTGTGGTCGAATTCCTAGGTCCTTAATCCACTTTGAATTGAGTTTTGTGCAGGGTAAGAGATAGGGGTTTAATTTCATTTTGCTGCATACGGATATTCAGTTTTCTTAGCACCATTTATTAAAGAGGCTATCTTTTCTCCAACATATGTTTTTGGCACCTTGGTCTAATTTGAGATAACTGTATTTATGTGGGTTTGTTTCTGCATCTTCTGTTCTGTGCCATTGGTCTACTTGCCTCTTTTGGTATCAATACCATGCTGGTTTTGTCACTATAGCTCTGTAGTATAGTTTAAGGTCTGCTATTGTGATGCGTTCTGTTTCACTTTTCTTGCTAAGGATTGCTTTGGCTATTCTGGGTATCTTGTTTTTCCAAATGAATTTCTTGATTCCTTTTTCTATTTCTATGAAGAATGACATTGGGATTTTAATAGGAATTGCATTAAATCTGTATAACACTTTCAGTAGTATGGCCATTTGACAGTATTAATTCTGCCTATCCAGGAGCATGGAGATCTTTCCATCTTCTAAGGTCTTCTTAAATTTCTTTCTTTAATGTTCTGTAGTTTTCATTGTAGTGTCTTTCACCTCTTTCGTTAGATTGATTCCCAAGTATTTTATTTTATTTTTTGAGGCTATTGTGAATGGGTAGTTTTCCTAGAGGATTCATCACTGCTTATCACATTCTTAATGGAGGCATTAATATCTTTTCTATACAAGTGCACAGGCAGACTCTGTACCCCTGTTATAGTTTGGGTAGAAGGTATCCCCCAAAGTTCCTGTAGCAATGCGGGACTGTTCAGAGGTTAAGTGATTAGATCCTGAGAACTGTAATCTAATCAGTCCATTCTAATTTAAAAGGCTACTCTGCTGGGTTGTAACTCTGGAGTGGTAAGGCATGGCTGCAGGGGGGTGGACTGCCAGGGCATGCCTTTGGGAGTTATATTTTGTCCCCCTCACTCCTCCTCTCTTTCTCTTTCTGATTTCTGGCTGCCCTGAGGTGAGTGGTTTTCTTCCATCACACCCTCTGCCATGATATTCTGTCTCACCTTGGGCCCAGAGCAATGGAGTCTGCTGTCAATTGACTGAACCTCTTAAATCATAAGTCAAAATTTACTTTTCTAAGTTGTACTGATAAGGAATTTTGGTCACAGCGACACATGCTAACTGACACTGAAATTGCTATCAGTAATGAAGTCATGGTTGTGACTAAACTGACCAGTGCTTGAGAAGCTTTTGGAAATGGTTTTTAGGAGGAGTTTGAAAAAGTTTGGAGGTCCAGACTAGAGATTCCTTAGAATATGTAAGCGGAGCTCAATGGTCAATTCTGCAGGTGTAGGGGCACAGAAGACTTGAATGGCAATAGGAATGTTGACACTAAACACTATGGTCAAGTTTCAGAGGGAAATAAGACTCTATTTGAAATTGGACTAGAGGCCATATGTGTTACATTCTGGCAAAGCAATTGTCTACATTTTGCCTGTGTTCTGTTATTGTATGAGGCTAAATTTAAAAGTGATGGGCTAATAAATCTGTTGGAGGAAATTTCAAGGCAGCACAGTATTTAGGTGGTGGTATGAATGTTGCTGGTGGCTTTTAGTCAGGTTTACTGGCTAAATCATGAGTAGAAAGCGGAGAAAGAAAAGATTTCAAAAACTCGCAATTTGGGCTAGAAAAGTATAAAACTGGGGCCAAGGAAGGCGTGGTCATTAAAGAGATTATAGATGTGAGAATGATGCTAAAGACTATGTACAGAAACAGTAGAAAAGATGACTTGAGGACATCTCAGTATTAGCAAAAATACATCCATAGCAGGCTCAAGAGTGTAAAAAGAAAAATTCCTTTGAGAAGAGATCGAAATCCCCAGCTTCGTGGGTGGGGGCCAGGAAATTGTTTTACCATGCAAGTCACCCAGGCAATCAGAGACTGCTATAGCCATGATCCCCGGCAGCTCAGCTACTATGTGGACTGGCAGCAGTCATTGGTTCATTCACAGGAATGCAAGTTGCTGGCATTAATGGGTCATAGAGGCTTCCACCAAGATTTCCAAAGAAGGCCTGGGGGACCAGGCAAAGTATTGCAGTGTCAAAGTCCCTGTGGGCTGTCCCTGAGAAAGTGATGCATGAAATGTGAAGGAGAAGCTGGAGCTGGAATGGAGAGTCCAAGAAATGAAAGATGCCAGTAATGCGGTTTGTCTGCTCTGGAATGCTGCTGTCTGCACATAGAAGCAATCCAAGAGAGAGGACATGAATGCTGCAACCAGAAAGGCCAAATGGGGCAGGGTTGACCAAACCCCTTGTATCTCACATCTCACCACTATGTGCCTTAGGTGAAGGATGTGAAGCTGTAAGAAATGTTTGCATGACTGAGTTCTTAGTCTTGTTTTGGTCCCATTCATTCTTTCAATGTCCCTATTGCTCCATTTTTGAATGGGAATGCTTATCCTGTGCCCCTATAGGGGCTCACTGCCAAGAATTTGCCTTAGATCTCAGAGAAGACTTTTAACTTGAACTTCTGGGCTGGAGCTGATAAGACTGCGGGGACTCTTAAACTGAATGAATTTTGCATTGTAAGATGGACATGAACTTTTGGAGCCCAGGGATACAACATTATAATCTGGATATGAGGTGTGAAGGGTCTCCCAAAAGCTCGTGTGCAGGAATGTTCCAAGGTTAGATGATGAGACTGTGAGAGCTGCAACCTAATCTACCCATCCTTATTTGAAAAGACTATTATCCTGGGTGGTAACTCTGGGTGAGCAGAGCATGACTGGAGAAGGTTGGGTTGCTGGGCCTTTCCTTGGGGATTATATCTTGTCCTATTTGTTCTCTCCCCTCTTTCTCTCTCTCTCTCTCTCTTTGCTTCCTGGCTGCCACGAAGTGAACAGCTTTTCTCCTCCAGGCCCTTCCACCATGATGTTTTGCCTCACCTTGAGCCCAGAGCAGTGGAGTCAGCTGACCATGTATTCAACCTCTGAAACTGTGAAATGAAATAACCTTTTCCTGCTCCAAGTTTTTCTCGTCAGGTATTCTGATAGTATTGATAAAAAGCCGACTAACACAATCCAGTACACCAGGGTGTACCTCTAAACGAATCTGCTTGCTAACTTATGATAGAGATCCCCAGCTCACGTCCAGGTGAGGAGTCTGATACTGAGTGTATCAAATTCCCTTTGGATCCTCTGTTGTTGCCACATTCCCTGCTCCACAGCCTGCTGCTGAACAAAGGGTCTGAGAAACGCCCTACTGATGGGGGTTTGGTGATACAGGATCCCAGTGGTCCCAGACACATGGGGGTGAGAAGAGGGGTGTGACATGAAGGTGCTGCTGCAGTCCCACCAGGTGTCCCTGTGACTGTGCAGACAAAAGGGAGGTGAGTCACAGTCCAGAGTCGAATGGAACGGAGGGAAAAGCCAGGCCTGCAGCTCTTCAGACTGCTTGCCAATCACAACTCCACCACTTCGACAGACAAGCGAGTTAACTTCTCTAAACTCAGTCCTCGTTTATACAATGAGCAGGGATGATGCTCCCTTGCCGGGGATGCAAAGGGATTGGAAGATGTAACATGTAATGAAGCACCTGCTATGAGGTCTTTCGGGGATCCCTGTGAAGTCAGTGCTCTTCCTGCTCATTCCTGCCCTTTGTGGTTTTCTGTCATCACATCTTCCATCAACACTCACTCACTCCCCAGCCATGCCCAACCCTGAAGAGCAGAGGAGCTGCTCCCTGGAAACTGTAATTCAAAACTTCAGCCCAAAGCAAGCGCTCTTGGGATCTCCAGAAACTGCCCAGGAGACAAGGGATTTGCATGGGCCTCAGGGAGCTGGACTGATAGCTAGGTGATTTAATGGAGCCAAATGATAGAAGCACAAGAAAGTACCACAAATCTACGTCTGAAATCTGCCCCATCTCTGTACTTTAGCTTGAAAATTTTGGATTCCCATTATATGACATGTATACCAAAAACCAAAGGATTTTGTTGAATGGCAAAATAATGCCCTGGGACCTTGGGAATCTCAGTCAGGTCAAAGTGGTGCAATACTCAAAACTCCAAGAAAACTCAGGACACCACCCAGGATGGGCAAAATATTTGAATTTGCAGGGCCACCAGAATTTGACAAGCTACTGTAGCACATGGGGAGCTTTGGAAAACATGTCAAAAACACTCATTAAACTGCCAAACACTTTTCCAGCATTTCCTCTCCCATCATAGCTGATTATCAAGATATATAGACACATGCACACACTCACATAAATATCTTGATAACTTACGGGAAAAGGCAGAAAAATATCTGACAGTTTAATGAGATTTGGGTGGAAGAAAATGCTATATTTTAATGTTCTTTAGGCAGTAGAAATAATTCATCAATGTTTCTAAGACTCATTCAGCTTGGCTACATTTCTCAAAATATTTTCATAAATTTTCAAGTACAAATACCACTACTGGGCACTGAAAAGGCTGTCGTCTGACGGATTGGCCGTTTGCCTTCCTTTGATTGGTGCAGGGTTCCTTCGACTGGTTCTTACTGATGATCATCCACACACAGCATGGGGCCCTGACTGGCATCTCCCGATTCTGATGAGGCTTCCCTCACATAAAGGGATGGCTTTATGGTGCATTAAGGTGACAGCAGGTGGCTGTATTGTGGTCCTTTTAGGGTATCATTTTCCAAAGCATCTCAGGAAGTGTGGACCAGTTCATTGATGAGTAACAGGGAGGGGATTTCGACCAGTAAGCAATAGAACTTCTTACAGTGATGATGCTAAAGTGGAAGCATTCCTAGTCGCAGACTGGAAAAACCAAGAAGCAAGGAATTGTTAGGAGAAAAACCACTGGACAAGGAAATTGCAATAGGCAACTGCTGAAGTCACGTTAAGTACTGAGATTCTAGGGTTCTTGGGGGAAGAAAGAAAATGCTCTACAGCCAGCATGGTGGTGCATGCCTATAATCCCAGCAGCTCAGGAGGCTGAGGCAGGAGAATCCTGAGTTCAAAGCCAGTCACTGCAACTTAGTGAGGCCCTAAGCAACTTAATGAGACAGGGTCTCAAAGTAAAACATAAAAAGGGCTCAGGATGTGGCTCTGTGGCTAAGAACCCTGAGTTCAATACTCAGTAATACACACACACACACACACACACACACAAATGTTCTGCAGAGTGATGAACAAAGAATCTTTCTTCCTACTCTGAGTTTAAGGAGTCTGAGATACACAGAGAACAGTTAGCAATGTACATGGTGGCATGCTCCAGATGAATCTCTTCCACTTGTACGTGGGAATTTAATGAAATCATGATAGGAAGAGGCATTAAAATATTCCATATTTCAGAGGAGAGGTTGAGAATTGTGGGCTGAAGAAAAATTCCAAATCACTCAGTTCGTGAACTTCAGAGCTGGGACAGCTCTCTGGATCTGAGTGTTCTGATCTCCCGTTGATTTCTTCTGGAGCAATTGTGAAGGCAAAGCATCAAAACACCTCTGGAGAAAATGGATTGGCAGAGACCACAGAGGGGGTCCAAAGTCATCTGTGAAGTTCTGAGAGACCTTGAACAGGAGAAGGTGACAATATAGACAGAAATCCTGAAGGCGGAAGAGGAACTTCTTGTTTGAAACTTGTTAATAGTTCAAATAATTATATGAGAAGATGATCCCACCAGTCAAAGATAGGACAAAATCCCAAAAGCAATTATGGAGTTAATAATGGGCAACACTTAATACTTGGTAGACAACTACTCAAAATATATT
This sequence comes from Glaucomys volans, assembly GCA_020662805.1. Taxonomy (NCBI): domain Eukaryota; kingdom Metazoa; phylum Chordata; class Mammalia; order Rodentia; family Sciuridae; genus Glaucomys; species Glaucomys volans. The sequence continues at coordinate 405,668 of JAJEJO010000467.1, read as the reverse complement.
TGCATATTAGCCCAAATATCTTTAAGAAATAGGCAGCAGTGGGCTGGGGGTGTAGCTCAGTGGAAGAACACCTGTGTAGAACACAATGTTAAAACCCAGTGCCAAAAACATAGACACCATTAATAGAGGAACAGAGGCTCAGAAAAGTTAAACAACTGATCCAAGGCCACACAGCTAATCAGTGGAAGAGCGAGGACTAGAACTCAAACAGTCTTCTCAAAAACAGCAAAGCTTGAATGAGACAGTTAAAACTACTTTTCATATACTGGTAATAGATCTTATTTAATAAGTGCAATTTTTCCCCATGAAAAAGATCAGAGAAAGGAAAAATGAGAACTAGCTCTGTACAAACTTGAGACATAGCTCAGGCCCCAAGAGGTCCTCTTGTCCTTATTGATTCTTATTCTACTCACAGGACTGGTTTGATTCTTTGCAGATAGAGACCAATCAATTCAATCATGAACCACAACACCCCTAGGTTCAATCTTCAAAACAGTTTTCAGACTAGAAAAAATTTAATTTAACAGAATGAAGTTATCAGCAGACACAGGCAAAGCCACAGATGTGGCTGTGTTTAGGGACACGGTGAGGCCCAAAGTGGAAGGAGAATATGATGGATTTACTTATTTTAATGCATATTTGGCTCAGGATGATGGACAATAAAATTCCCAGTGATGTTTGCTGGAGAGGATGTCTTGAGACGTGAGTTGTAGAAGTGTGTGACAATGACTTCACTGGGGAGAGCTGGGTTGAGGCAGAGAAGTATAGATGGAAGTTTCCTGAAAGCATTGTGGGAACATCCTTTGGGTACGGTACTTGAATGAGGACATGATTTATTAGTCCTGGAAGGGTGCATGGTTGAAAGGAAGTGAGGGGTTATGAGAGAGTGACCCTCCTGCAGTGGTGGGTGGGAGAATTCCTGCAGTATATGTGTTAGCCCTTCCATGTGGTGACGGGATTTCCTGGGCCTGAGCCACCCAACATGGCAGCCCTAGTGACATGTGACTATTGAGCCCTGGAATTGTGGCTCATCTGAATTTTAACCACAATGTAAGTATAAAGTACAAAGCATTTTTCAAAGACTTGGTATGCAAAATCGAATGCAAAATCTCTCAATGACTTCCATTTGGTTATGTATTGAATGTCAACATTGTTGATATATTCAGTTAAATACCATGTTATTAAAATTACATTTTTCTTAATTTGCAATTTCCCTTTTTATATGGGATGACTCGAAAACATAAATGTCATCTGTGGCTCACTTGTGCTGACCATGTTATATGTCCCTTGGGCTCTCTGCCCCAAGCCTTTGGATATGTAGAACTTGTCCCCAGTGGTATGGAGAAAGCCACCATCTTGGTTGGTTTTGGAGGTAAACAAGGCTAATATTGGGGTTTGGGGGGCAGCTCACTGGGACTCAGAGGATGTCTGGCAACGCTGCTCCCTGACCCTAAAAGATCCATCCTGGGAAAAATAACTTAAGGAAAAGTTTGATGTTGGCGGGAGAGAAAGTCTTTGTACATTCAGTTTGAGATGGGGCAAAGAAGTCAGTAAGTTGGCTTTGTGGAGGACATGGGTTCTGAAAGGGAGTCAGGAAGCAGCTCTCTCTGAGAGTCACCTGGTGACTTGAAGACCTAGGTCTACTGACCCCAGGGTGGAGGCTCAGAGTGGTTTCTTAGTGTGTGGTTACCTGCCCCTTAGAGGAATCTAACTGATCTGTGCTCCTACCTGCTGCCTTCAGTTCTTCTGGGCCGCCTCTTAGTGAATATTTTTTCTTCATTTCACCACATCTCATGTTTATCCTGAGAAAACAGATTTTTCATACACTTCAAGCTGTCTTTGAAAGGAAGAAAGGCATGACTCCAAAAAGCATGTGACCTGTGTGTGCCGGCAAGACCGCGATGTCACCGCAGACTGTGTCGTTATGTCTCTGAGTCCCTCACACTTAGCGTCATGCCTGGAACACAGTGGAGATTCAATAGCTGTTTTATCAATGAATGGAAGTCCTGAAGAGTAAAGTGGTTCTCAAGAGGTCTAACCCGGAGTCTGCCTCCCCTGTCAGAAGTGACTTCTTTCAAGATTTTCTTGGTATAATTCTCGGAGGATTTTTGTCTTAGAGAAATCAAGTCACATACTGAAGTGAAAACCTGATCTTTCACAAACAGTGAAGAAAGCGAGTCTAATAAAAAAATTATTAAAGCCCCCATCAAAGAGGAAGACCTCATGGCCAGGGCTGAGGACTTGACCTACATTATCTCATTATTTCTATGCTAAAGAATTGTTGGTGACCCACATGAGCCTAAGTCTCATTTTATAGATGAAGAAACTGTTGTGTCAAGTGGCCAAAGCACCAGCTGAAATGTGCAGAGTTAGCAATAATGGAACTGAGAATTGAATTTCAATGGTTTTTAGGCCATTCTCCAAATCATTATGTCATAATTATACTTCAATTAGTAGCATCCACAGATTTAAATATGATACATAATGTGTCTTGTGAAGTCTTTGCCCATCGTGTGGACAAGCATGTGTACACATAACTGCATGTGTGCTATCATGAGATGGAAGTTTTGTTTGTTTTGTTTAGTTTTTGGCCCATTTCCAGTAAGACATGTATATTTGATTGGGTTCAGCCATTTGAACCTGTTTTAATTAACTAACAAATTTTCTCTAATGTATTGAAAACTAGTTGCTGGCAACATAGCTGCATATGTGATTATTTGGTTGATCTTTTGAATTATCAGTTTTTTTGCATACCATTTCTACACACCCACACACACACATACACACATACACAAACACACATGCACACACAAGCTTTCTCAAGATTAGGTAGAACAGGTCATCTAGAAAGCAGTCAAACCTATTCACATCTCAGAAAATTAAAAAAATAGCCTCTGTCTTTATCTTTAATTGCTTTTCTGTTATATATGAAGCTATTTCTTGCTGTACTACACACACACACACACACACACACACTCACTCTGTGTGTGGCAACAACTTAGATGTCAAACAAGAGCAATACTTAAATTATAGTAATTCCATATGATGACACATTACAGACTATTAAAATTGTAAGTATGAAGAGTTTTCTGATAAGTACAAAGAAACCATGATAGAATGTCAAGTGAAAAATAGAATATAGCTATATTTGAATGAGCACATCTATTCTGTATAGCAGTATTGTAGAAAGTGGAATATATCACAAAAGTATTAGTGTATCTCTCTGGAGGTAAACTTAGATGGATCAATCACTTGATCTGTATATAGATCCATATATATGCATATATATAAACTTTTGAAATTTGCTACTTATATAATCTTCATTTACATACTCATATATTAAAAAGTGTATATACACATGTATGTACATAATATCTACAGCAAATCTGAAGGTCTTGTTATGCAAAGGTTGGGGTGTTCTGAAGAGTGACAGATGACATGGGGACTAATCATGGAGAAGGGGTGGCACAGGAAGAGGATGCAAAGGTATGTGGGAGTCAAACCCTATAGGAGTCAAGAAATGACTTGGACCAATGGGGCATTAGAAATTTTAACACATGATTTATCACATGAACATTTAACACAGAGTTCTCCAAACACGAACTCTTGGAGTAACTGGCAGTTGGTTCTGTCCTTCCCATGAAAAGTCTCATGAGTATGCTCTTTAGCAGGGAACCAGTGACAGGTTCTGACATGTTCTAGTACTGACCCTACAGTTATGCGTCATCTCAGAAGCAGAAGAAAGAGGTGCTAAGGACGTGGGCCATTAAACCAAGGGCTAAACACACACACACACACACACACACACACACACACTCACTCTCAAGTACTCAAGTGAATCAAGGGACTGATTCTTCCATAAGAATTTGGCCATGGATTTGACTTGGCAGGTTGCTTATTACTTATGCAGGTTCTCTGAAAAAGCATGACTATTTGTTCAAGTGCCTGCTAAATTGAGGAGCACAGTATTGAGAATCTAAAATCCCAAAGAAGAGGCAAACGCATCTCATCCATTCTAGGAGACATGTTAATGTATATGTTAAATATATATACAAAGTGTATACAGCACAGGACAGAGCCTGGGAGTCAGAACGGAGAGTGGAAACAGTCACTGTTAACCTCTGTCCCAAGTGCAAAGAAGAATTGGTCTCCACATCCCAAGAGAGGAGGCTGAGGAAGCAAAGACTTCAAAATTCAAGAGAGCAATTAAAGAGGACAGGCTGGGGTTCTAAGACCACAACCCAGATCACACAGTTGGGAGGGTGGAGCTGGCTGGTCTGGGGGTGAGAGAGGAGGTGACTGCCTTGGAAGGATTTGGATGGCAGGAACACTGACCCCATGAACATGGCTGCAGTGAGAAAGAGGGGGATTTGCATTACAGTGGAACTAAGTGCATAATTCATTCACTGAGCAGAAGAGGTAGGGAAGGGCAGGTCTGGGCTATTTTGTGTGTCTAAATGACCTTAAGACCTTCATTCATTATTGCTCATAAAGGATGCTCAATAAATATTCATTGATCTAAATTAACAAGAAAAGGCCACAAGCAGAGAGCCAGCACTTCTTCCAAGAAGTCCAAGGTGTCTCAGAGGTCATCTCCAAGAGTTAGTTGGTAGGGAGCCAGGGGGTAAACTCTGGACCCCTCCCCACCTAACTCAGGTGACTCTGCTCAACTGAGTCACAAACGAAGATGTCAGGACAGATGTGGAAGGGGGACTGACTGATGGAGACAGCACTTGAAATCCCTTCCTTGGGAGCCAATTCAAGTCCATGCATTTGGGAGTTTGCACACAGGAGGCAGGATTCCTAGGGAGGGGCTTCAGAAGTAGCCTCTCCATGGATAATCCATGACTTAGGGAAGGGCAGTGTCCCTGAGCAGGAATCACTTAACTGACCAGCCTGCTGGAGGGTGGGAGCCCCCACAGTTAGCAGCGTGCACTATGGTGTAGCCAAAGGAATCCTAACTTTCTCAACTTTCTTCTCTTCCGACACAGGGTGTCACGGGGAAATCCCATGCTTCTTCCCTTTCCAGCACTTAAGTTCCCTTCTGGTCATTGCTCATGACCATCATAGGTGGGCTGGAACCTTCTGTGAGAGGCTTGGAAGTTTCCTGAGAAAGTCTTGCATTGAACTGTCTTCTTTGCCTTTGGTTCTGTGATGTCCCCCATAAGGATTTAGGGAGAAACAGACGAATCTCTGACCTGAGTGTTTTTAGATGGCTAAAATGAGGAACAAGAGTGTCAAGTTTTTCATGCAAAGGATAATATCCCCTGATTCTGGGATGACTTTAAAGAAAATACAACTTCAGCAATGCGATCTCAATGCACAAGATTCACAGAAATTGTTAAGCAAGTAAAACAAATCTGCAGTGAATATTTTGGCAAACTTCCTTTATTCTGTGTGTGTGCGTGTATTTTTTTTTAACCTCACATGTAATATCACTTCTGGACTTTTCATTTTTATTTTATATTTAAATGACAAATAAATTGTCAAATGGTACCTCATCATCATTTTCTCCCATCTTAGAAATATAAATTGCTTGAGGGGATAGTGCATAATTTTAGACCAGAAAAATACGTGCCAGATGTCTCTTACACGAAGCTGTCCCTCCCAAGGACATATGCCTTAGTCATTAGGATGTGTTCTAAATATTACTGCAAAGCCCTGGGAGTGATGGGCCTGAACCTCACTTATACTTAGCTGCTGGCATGCCGCTTTGTCTCCCTGTCTTGTGCTCCTATTTCCATTGATGTGGAGGAAGCACCAATTAGATAACATTCCATTATTAGGGCGCCAGGCTCAAGTCAGAGGAGGCAGGGACCCGCCTTCTCACCCAGAGACAGCGGGAAGCCTGCCTGGCTGAGGGTCCTGGGCCTCCCCGGCTTTGCTTCTGATGTTCTCCAGCACACCCTATAAACATGTCCAAGGCTGGTCTGCTCGGTCTGTTTATTCCAACTATATTGTCCAGGGTTGGAGAAAAGGAAGATCTAGCTGGATCCTGGAGATGATGACAGGGAGGGCCAGAGGGGTGAAAAAGGCAAAATAGGGAAAACAGGAAACAGGCCAGGCAAAGAGCAAACCTGTCTGACTCAGGAAGCAGGACTTCTGAGGCACTAATTTCCACGCTGCAGCTGGGGTGCTGGCCCAGTTGTCCAAAGCCCGTGGCTGACTCTGTGTACCTTGGGGTCACCTGTGAAATCAGGGCTCATCTTCAGTTTCTAGAGGAGGGAATGCTCTTTATTTCTGCTCTTCTTCCGCATGGCTGGACACTCTCCATGTGTAAGGTCTCGATCTTAATGCCACCTCCTACTTCCTGACCTCTCTAGCTAATGAGCCATGTCCCCAGTCCCATTACTCTACTATTTTTTTTTTATTTCCACCATAGACATATTTGTAATGGCTTAATAATCATTGGATTTTTGTTTCAATTTTTTTTTTAAGTTGTAGATGGACACAATACCATTATTTATTTATTTATTTTATGTGGTGCTGAGGATCGAACCCAGTGCCTCACCTGTGCTAGCAAGCGCTCCACCACTGAGCCCCGGTCCCAATCATTGGATTTTATCATCATTTTTTACAGTACTGTTATTTTACTTATTTCTGGTCTCTCCTAATGCCAGAGTCTGTGGTTGCGGTGAGGGTGGGAACACACCTCTCTTGCCTCTACCTATCGTAGGTATTTAGCTTACGTAAGACCCATAAGATCTCAACCGTTTATTAATTGTGTCAGTTAATCAGATGATGCAGATGACATGTGAAGGGAAAGAGAATTTAGTAAAGTTTTCCTTTTCCTTGAGATATGCTAAACATAGTGTCAGGATTTTGAAAAATACATTCTCAAACATAAAGCTAAGGTCATGGCCGTTGATAAATACTAAATAAAATATGTGAAAAGTCAGATGTCTAGAGAAGTTATTTCAAAGAACTTCTACTGTATTAATTTTGGAAGCATTTTTAATATTGCATATTCTAAATACCAAGAAATCATGGTCTTCTTACTACTTATAACAGCATTCTTAAAATATTCTCTAAAGGGAAGACACTTTGTGCTGATGAATTATGTGCTGTATCATAATTCCTGCTTGGACTAAAACAGGCTTCATTCCCTCCTTTCTAAATATACAATTCACAAAGAGTTAATTATTCTCATGGAGCAACTGCATTCTTCCCATTCACCAATTAGGATGAGGGCTATAAGTTACCATTACAAAAGAGGAAATGCTGACTGGGCCAGGAGGAAGTACGGAAAGGAAATGTTATTGGAGAAATTATTTTGAAAGGTGAAATGAAGGAAGAAAGAGAAAGAAAAAGAAAAACTAGACACTGGAAATGAAGTCACTGAGCCCGTCCAAACAGTCTTTGCTCCAGGAGGCAGAAGAAGCAGGAACTGACAGAGGATTCCATAGGCTGAAGCATGAGATGCTTAAAAGACCCTTCCAGCAAGTCTGGGGTCTTGGACCTTGGTTCAACCAGCAGCCAGGTCTGAAGCCTTTTGATTTTCACTTTTCTCACCTGGAACATGGGGAAGTTAACTCTCTTTCAAAGGGCAATTGTGAGAGGAGGTGAGATTGTACAAGTGAGTGTACCAAATCAGCTGTTGGGATCACCTCCCTCCTGTCCCCCAGCTCCACCCAGACCCACAGCCCCAGAACAAACCCAGGCTCCATCCTGCCTCAATACATAAATGAAAGAGCAAACACCATTAACTCCACCATGGCGCTTGGGATTAGAAATCCATGAAGCTCTGTGTCATCCCCTGAAACTCCAATTCTTTCTGAGAGTGAACATTTCCAGTTCTCTGCTTTAGTCAATCCAATGTTCAGGAGTTAATTCTTATCATGGCTCCTGAAAATTGTCAGAGCTGTAAATTTAATTATTTTGTTATTGTCTCTTATAAAATAAAGTAGGTTGAACTCACATTGAGCCATAAAAATATGTATCCAAGTAAGTGTACATACACTGTATGTGTGTGTGTATATATAGTATATAATATCATAAATGTGTTACATATGCAATACTATGCACATGTCATATGTAGATATAATATGTGTATATGGAATGCTGGATATTTTTTATGTATGTACCTGTGTGTATGTATATGTGTGCTGAACCTTTCCTGATCGTTTCCTTGGGAAGAGCTTCCCACCCTGTAGCAGAGACTGGAGATTCCAGAACCATTTAATTGAAGACTCAGTGTCCAGTTGTTAACCCATTCTGATCATGCAGGAAAATGTCCCATCCATCACAATTGCAGGGTGTTTGAACTGATTTCCCAAACTCAAGTTCCAGAGGGAGTTTTCTGATACCAAAATCAAGCTCTGGAGGATTCGGTAAGGAAGGGAGGGATTGGGTTTGTCTGTAGGACAGTGGCATTGATCCTGTCTGTTATAGTCTGCTCTCTATTGCTTTAACAGCATATCTGAGATGGGATAATTTACAAAGAGATTTATTTGGTTTCATGATTCTGGAACTCCAGTGCTGGGTACCACCATCTGCTTGGTGTCTGATGAGGGCCTTGGGGTGGACGGGCATGCGGGCACAGACAGAAAGGAAGCAGGTATGTGAGAGTCAGGGAGGTACCAGGTCCACTTTAAAACAACCCACTCTTGCAAGAACTAATCCATTCCCATAAGAGAAAATCCAAAGCCAATCTCACAGGAAATCCATTTGTGAACATGGAGCCATAGAAACCATTCACCTGTTACCTGCATCACCTCTCAGTACTGCTGTGCTGGCAACCAAATCTCAGCATGAGGTTAGGCAGCGAAAAACCACAGCTGAACTGCAGCCCTACTAAAGCATTCACTTCTTAGGCTGCATTAACAAAGGTCTTCAGGCTAAAACAAGAGAGGAATTGATCCCAGAGGAGTTGACAGCAGGAAGGCCATTCTATTCAGACATCAGCCTTTAAAAGGGTAGGGCTGTCCAGGTTGCAGGGTCTTCACCACTTCTTTGCTGACAAATGCTACAGGATCCCGGGTGTGTTTCTGAAGGAGCAGGAACTGATGAATCCAAGGTCACTGACTTCAGATATTTGCAGACATTTGGGAGGAAGAAGGATTAGCTTTACCCAGCCTAAGAAAAGCAGTACCTGCTTTAATGGCCAGGAAACATGAGAAGGTACAAGTATAATTGCATTTTTGAAAGTAGAAAATCTCTTCTGCTATATTAAATGATAACAAAATAGTAGCCTTGTTAGGCAGTTTTCTCTCACCATCACCAAAAATAGGTGGGTTGGGGCGGATGGAATGCATTTCTGGTGTGTAAGATCCCTGCCAATATTTCTCTGAAGCACAAAAAGAGAGTCAGGGGCCAGGTACATGTACATGCCTATAATCCCAGCCGCTCAGGAGGCTGAAGCAAGAGGATGGAGGAATAATATTTTAAGATCTACTTTAGAGCATAGTAACAGACCAGTTCAAGACCAGTCTCAGCAATTTAGGAAGGCCTTAAACAACTTAGGAAGACTCTGTTTCAAAATAAAAATAATAATAATAAAATGGGGTGGGAATGTAGCACAGTGGTAAAGTGCTTCTGGGTTCAATTTCCACCACCAAAAAAAAAAAAAAAAAAAAAATGGAGAGTCAAGAAACTTTTCCATTGCTAATTCTTTCTTTTAATCTTTTAATTGACACATAAGAAATGTATGTATTACTAGTGTATCATGCAATGTTTTAATACATATATGAATTACATAATGTTCAAATCAGGTTAAACCTACCCTTTTCCCCTCATCGTTCTTTCCTCATTTCTGAGCAGAACAGAGATAACAGAGGAGAAAGGACCCACTGCTAGAATTCCTAAAATCTTCTGTTGAACCTGTGCCAGGCTCCCCCTCCACCCCCTCTGACCCACGAGCCATCTGATCTCCACATTCTTTAAGTGTGTCAAGTTAATTCTAGACACAGGGCCTTTGCACTGACTTCTTCTGCCTGGAGGTTCTCAAAAACAAAAATTGCCATATTACCCGTTAATCCCACTACTAGCATATATTCCCCAAAATGAAATCAATATATCAAAAAGACATCGCACCCCTGTGTTTATTGGAGCACTATTCATAGTACACAAGAATCAAAATCAATCTAAGTGCCCATCAACTGATGAATAAGTAAAGAAAATAGGGTACATACATACACATGGTGGAATATTACTCAGCTTTAAAAAAGAAGAAAATCCTGTCATTAGTAATGATGTAGATCAACCAGGAAGACTCATGCTGAGTGAAATAAACCAAGCACAGAAAGACAAATACCACATGGTTCACTTACATGTTGGGTCATAAAACATTGACTCTACAGTAGAGATTGGAATGATTGCTACTAGAGAATGGGAGGTGGGGAGTGTGGGGTAATTGAGAGATGTTGACCAAAGGGTACAAAGCTTCAGTTAACAGGAGGAATAATATTTTAAGATCTACTTTACAGCATAGTAACAATAGTTTATAAAAATGTATATTTCAAGCCAGGTGTGGTGGCGCACGCCTGTAATCCAAGCGACTTGGGAGGCTGAGTCAAGAGGATCACAAGTTCAAAGCCAGCCTCAGCAATTTAGCAAGACCCTAAGCAACCTGTCTCTAAATAAAATACAAAATAGGGCTGGGGATGTTAAGACCCTGTCTCTAAATAAAATACAAAATAGGGCTGGGGATGTGGTTCAGTGGCCGAGTGTCCCTGAGTTCAATCCCTGGTTCCAAAAATATAAAAAAAGAAAATGTATATTTCAAAATTGCTTAAAAATAAATTTTCTCACTATAAAAATAATAAGTACATGAGGCAATGGATATGGTAATTTAATATACTCATTCTATAGTATATACATTTATCAAAATGTCACAGTGTATCCCATTCATATATGTAATTATTATGCCAAATTTTCAAAACTATATATATAAATGGACATTACTCCATGCAGCCCTTGAGCTACACTTGAGAATCCAGTCGGAAACAAATGGTGAAAGGTGTCCATCATTACACAGACCTGGGTCCTGACTGAATGTTCCCAGAACATACTGGGGAGATATTTGGCAACTGAAAAGGCCAATGGGCATTTTCCAATGAACTGTGGAGGATCCTTAGGCTAAGCTGCAAAGTTTCTGCTGGGTCTGAGGCCATGCTAAATCCAAGGGTTTGCTCAATCCGAGTAACTCCTGAGGACCCACAGGCAGACCTTGACTCAGGGGGCAGATCCTCAATTCTAGAGCACTGGAGATGCAATGCACTGCCACATCCCATCCAACCACAAGGGATTCCCAGCTACACACAGCAGTCAGGAGAGATGCCCAGGCTGAGACGAGGCATCCCACAAGCCCCTGCCCAGGAGGGTCTGTGGACACAGCAGTGCATTTGTAGGAGCGACGTCGTGCTGTCGCCTGGTAAAAGAGCACACTGAGCAAAGGCGCCAGATCTCCCCTCCCCAGTGACATCATTCGGAAGCACATAACTCATGCTTGCAACACTTATTCAAGGGAGACCAGCTACACTTGGTGGAGACGGTCTTGGAAAGTGAAATGACCCAAGGGTTTAGTAAAGCCAGCTGTTTCCACTTCTGAAAATAAAAATAACTAAATTCAAAATGATGCAGAGTTTGAATATTAACAAACACATCTAAACATGTGAAGGCATCTGCAGGCTCCAGATGATGTGTGGTCTTTGTGGTGGGAATGGTGTTCTTGGTTTAGGATTACTTATACCTGGTGTTCACTTTGTGTTGCTCTGACAAAATTACCTGACACGGACAATCTAGAGGAGGAAAAGTTTATTTTGGCTCACAGTTTCAGAGGTTCAGTGCTCTAGGCCCAAAATAAGGCAGAACATCATGGCAGAAGGACATGGCAAAGGAAAGCAGCTCACCTCATGGAGAGAGGAAGCAGAGAGAGGGAATGCGGAAGGGGCCACAGGAAGATGCACCCTTCCAGGGCAAGCCCTAGTGACCCACCTTCTTAGCCACCTGCCTACAATTTTCCCCCAGTCAGTCCTCTCAAACTAGGATGGACTGATTAGATGACAGCTCTCACAATCCAGCCACTGCACCTCAGAGAATTCCTGCACCCACATTAGAGCTTCCATGGGAACCTCATATCCAATCCACAGCACCTGGAAAACAGTATTTTGAGATGGGATGATGTGTCAGAAAGTGAAGTTGGAAGTCTGGAGGTCTGGATTGAAGTACCAGGTCCGCTTTCACCACTTGCATGAATGTGCACCCATCACCCAGCCTCTGAACACAGTGGAAGACAGGAAGAGGGAGCATGTTCTAATCTTTCCAAACTCAGGGGCGCTGCTGATGTGAGAAACACATCATCTGGCACATACTGTGATGTGAGCACCATCACATGGGCTTCCCATGGTGCAAAGGACCTTAGAAAAGAGGAAGACAATGATCAGAAGGAGACAGAGACCCAGGGGCGCTGACCTGCTTCGGTGTGACTGTGATTTACAGAAGCTTGAACTGAGCAATCAGTGCCTCTGGGAGATAGAAAGTCAAGACGGAAGCTTATGGTGGAGACAGGACAGGACTGGGACTTGAGCAAGAAGAAAGGCAGGGAGTAGACCAAGAAGGACGGAGGAGGAGACTCCTTATTCTGTGTGGGACTCTATGTCCCTGTTCTCTGCTTTCCCTTGACGCAGCTGCTCCCATAGCTTTGTTGGACTCAGTCCTGTCCACCATTAAAAGACTGATAGCAAGTGTCTCCACGCCCTGAAGTTGTGGCTGCCTCCTCTGGCTTTCACCTGGCATAGCATTGAACCCAGTTGAAACTCTTCAACCCACGTCCACCTTTCTCAGTGGAATCGAGTTCCAGGGACTGCACGCTTCATGCTGTTCCATTCTGGAGCCTCCACACCTAGGACTCAGCCCAGCACATAGGAGGAGCCTTGTAAGTACTTCTGGGTGGAGTAAGTAGCCTCATGCAGTCCCCACAATGACCCTGAGCAGGGCAGTCCAGCAGGGCAAGAAAAATAGGTGCCCCAAAGGACTGAGATCTGGTAAAGCAACACAGAGAACATTGAAAACTCCTGTGGACTGAGCGGCTATCCTAGGACATCAGAGCGGAGTTGTGTGAATGCCCATCTGCTGAACCTGTGCCTGCTGGCTGATAGGGATACCTGGAAAATCCCGTTCAAGTACAGATCCCTAGGGCCTTCCCAGGTCTGCAGGGCCAGAGGCTTCCCAAATCCTCACTTCAGTGGTGACATCTCACTTGTGTCCATTTGCTCTAGTAAAGGGGGCCTTGCTCAGTGGTCAATCTGCCACTTCATCTTTATTGAGTTCATCACCAACTCTTGTCATCACATCCTGGTAAATATTCTTCCATTCACCAATTTTTCTCTCTCCACTATTATTATTCTTTATTTTGGGGGCAGGTACTGGGGATTGAAATCAGGGCACTGGACTACTGAGCCTAATCCCCAGCCCTATTTTGTATTGGATTTAGAGACAGGATCTCCCTGAGTTGCTTAAGGCCTCACTTTTGTTAAGGCTGCCTTGGAATTCGTGATCCTCCTGCTTCAGCCTCCTGAGCCACTGGGATTACAGGCATGTGCTACCACACCTGCTTCCACTATTACTAATCTTTTCAAGCACACGAACCACTGTCAGAGATGCCGGGATTGTCAACCAGGTGCTACACTCCTTCTTGCTTTTGCAACCATATTATCTTTTTAGACTAAAACATAGCTTATTATTTAGTCTTTTTTATTTGTTTTTTATTTTTACAGACTGAATTTTGATTCCTTGTACACAAATGAGGTACAACTTTTAATTTCTACGGTTGTGCACCATGTAGGTTCACACCATTCGTATAACCATATACACAGGGTAATGATGTCTGTCTCATTCCACCATCTTTCATACACATGCCCCCTCCCTCCTCTCATTTCCCTCTACGTAATCTAAAGTTCCTCCATTCTTCTCATACCCCCACCCCCCAACCCCCGTTATGTATCATCATTCACTTATCAGGGAAAACATTCAGCCTTTGTTTTTTGGGGCTTTAATGAAATCTTTCATAAGGTTCCCCACAGCTCTTGGAACAAAGACTGAACTCTAAACTCCAAAATATGCTATGAAATTTCCTCTTTGGTCTGCACCCTCCTGGCCTCTCAAGTTTCCTGCCTCTGTGGACCAGCCACTCGGCCTGCCTGCTATCCTTTAAATGCCACCTGCTCCTTCTAGACTCAGGGCCCTGGCGCAGCTGTGCCTTCTGCCTGAACAGCTTCCATCCCCTACCTCCATTCACCTACTTGACTTCTACTTACTTTTTGAAACTCAGCTCAGAAAAGTTAGGTTCTGCCATGGACATACCCCTAGCACCCTGAAAATTTCTTTACCATGGTTTATGATTGTGTATTTATTTGTGTGATTAATTGGTTGATGGCCGCCTGTCTTCCATGCCCCTTTAAGATGGAAACTGTATAAGCACAGGGCTGGCATTAGCTTTCCTCTCTCCCCAGTGCCCAGCCAGTGTCCTGACACAATGGGCGTGTGGTACACGTGCATCTGATAAGTATGAGAATAAGCCAGCCTATCAGGGGTTGGACCCAGGAGCCTCAGTGATATAAGTCTTAAGTGATTTAATGCAGACTTGGGGGAAATTGTCTAAAAATTTCATTCAAAGCTGGGAATCCATGATTCTAGGGGACACGGCTTACTCCTCAGCACTTCCTGTGTGTGTGTTCATGAGAAATGTCTTGGGTGTCCAGGGTCCAGGGCAGGCCTTCTGCACTCTGTATGGGAGGCACATTCTGTGCACTCCACCAGAGCACCAGTACCTCGGCTTCCTGCTATGCCCAGGCTCTTTCTAGGTGCCCCCAGTCTAGTTCCATTCAGTTATTTATGGAGCACTTTCTCCATCTAAGCAACCTTAGGCTTGATATTAAGTGTGTCCTGCCTTTAAGGAGAACTTAGTGTATAAGGATAGGTACACTTGAACCCAGGTAACTGAGCTCAAGGGTAGGAGAGGTGTTGATTTAAACATGTGGTAGCATTGGAGCCCAGTGGAAGGAGTGGGTGAGTGAGTGGGATGGATTCCAGGAGGAAATGTAGCTTGAAACAGGTTTTCTGGGGTGAGTTAGAGTTTGACACACTTTTTTTTTTTTTTTTTTGGCGGTGCTGGGGATTGAACCCAGAGCCTTGTGCTTGCAAGGCAAGCACTCTACCAACTGAGCTAGATCCCCAGCCCCAGACTTTTAAGAGGACATATACAGAAGCAAAAATATCACATTTTGCAAATTCAGTAGTGAGGATCCTGGACAGGATTCCACGTGTTTAGAGAGCAATCAGTAACTGTGACAGAAGCAGGAGGTTTGAGAAAGTTGATGCTGGAGAAGCTGAGGAGTCACGAGACATCTGACCTTCCTTTTAAATTCATGTCATTTCTTCTTCTCCTGCCACCCCAAATTCAAGTTCACCCCCTACAGGTCATTATACCCAGCTCTTTCCGCCATCCCCTGGCTCCTCCCTAAGTCTCGAGTCCGGCATTACAATACCTGCTTTGCCTGTTTCACAGGTAGGGGACCTAATATTCTGCAAGAACCCACCAGGCTGAGATTTTCCTGGCAGATTTACTTCCAGTGTGATTGTCGCAAGAATTTGTCTAACGGAATGAATGATCAACCTTGAGTAAAAGGGATTATGAAAAACTTAATAGCACTGTAGCAATGTGGCTGTTAATGAAATACAGTTGGCTGCTCCCGCCATTTGGCACCAACCGACCCAACACTGTCAACATCACAATACGATATTTGTTCCCAATTATTTTATGGCAACAACTGAAATACAATATGGTATTAATCATATTTATTATAAGTATCAATTTGAGAAATTTCTGACATGCCAGAAGATGAATAGGTTTATTATGAAAAGCAATTCTGCTTGGTGCATGCGGCTGCCTCTGTGTAATGAATAGCCTCTGTAGGAATTTTTTTAAAAAAGAAATAAAGCAAAAAATAGTGCTGAAAACAAAGAATGAAGCATCAAAATCCCTCAAATGCCTGCTGTGCTCATGGGTCAAGCAACACCAGGAAACCTTGGCATTCCAGCAGGTTAAAGGAAGACCAGGTGACCCAGGGTCTCATAAGACAAGCAAGGGAGATTTCCTGGCTGGGACTCCAAGAGAAAGGGACTCTGGAGGCCCAGGACACTTTCCACAGTGTCCTGCAAACTGCTCCTCTTCTAACATTACCCCACAGGCTCTGCTATAGGGACTGTGATGATGCTGTTGTTTCTCCAGAAAACTCTCTCCCTCTGCTTACTACTATTCAAATGTATCCCTATCAGAGAGTCCCATCTGACTACTCCATGAAAAAGACAAGCAGTCCCCACAAGCCCCGTATTTCTTCATTTCTCATAACTCTATAACTATGTTTATGTTTATTTCTTGTAATTTTCCTCTGCTAGGCTATAAACCAAAGGAGGGCGGAAAGTTCATTTTCATTGTGTCCTTCACAACGGTGTCTGGCACATAGCAGTCGAAAATAAGAAGTGTGGAAACATGAGCAGTGAGTGGAAGAATGAATCAATCAATCAATCTATCACTGAGTAGGCAATGTCTTTAAACTACAGTTATACAATTTCATCTCTTTGAAATAGTAAATGGATGGAGTTGGAAAATATCATGCTAAGTGAAATAAGCCAAACCCCCCAAAAACCAGAGGCCAGTTGTTTTCTCTGAAATGTAGATGCTAATTCACAATGCGGGGGTTGGTGCTAGGGAAGAATAGAGTTACTTTAGATCCGGTAGAGGGGAGTGAAGGGATGGGAGGGGGTATGGGGGTAGAAAGGACAGTAGAGTGAAACAGACATTATTGCCTCATGTACATGTATTACTGCATGACCAATGTGATCCTGCAATATGTACAATCAGAAAAATGAGAACTTACACTCCATTTATGTATGGTTTATCAAAATGCATAGACTCATTCTACTGTCATTCTACTGTTTAACTAACTAGAATGAATAAAAAAATTAAAAAGCATATTTCTCAGTTTCATGCTTGTTCATGATCCTTCAATTCCAACCCTGCTTTTGTTCCTCCTCTTGGGACTTTGTCAGTAGCTTACCAACCTGTCACTCCTTTTTAGCCCCTTCAATCCATTCTCATTACTGTCACCAAAGTAGCTTTAGGAAGAAATTGCAATATCTCCTTGCTTCACTGTACTAGTTGAAATCCTGAATTTCTTAAGTTAGAGGTGAAGCTTGAGTCCTCTGTGTGGCAGGCATGAAGCTTCAGGATCTGGGCCTTGCCTGGTTTCCCAGCTTCATCTCCTGCTTCGCCTGGGCACACTCAGAGGCTGAACATTGCTAGGAGGTGTCCTCAGTTCCTTCTCTCATCTCCTGCTCATCGCTGGCCAGGGTTGTCTTTTCCTACTGCCCATCTGAAAGCTATAACTGCAATGTCACATTGCCACTTCCATTTGTATCCAAGAAATTCCTTCTCTGGTTCCTCCTCTATGTTTCTTTCTTCATGGTTTTTCTCCTGTTTGGCTCCATCATTCTCCTTAGCCCTATCATATAACTGGAGCAGAAAGAGAAGAAAAGAGTTCACAGAAAGATGTTGGGGAATCCAGGTTAGTGTGGAACTTACCGCACAAGGTCAAGCATGCAATTAGGAGGTCTATTTCCAAAGAAACCCACTGAAACTTATTGGAGAAATAGTGAGGATATATACAGGGACTTCAAACAAAGGGTAATCAAAAGTCACCTGCAATTTTGAGGATGGGGTCACAAGTAGGTAAAAATATTTCCCAGCTGTAAAGGAGTTTGCACATAGTCTAGTCTTTGGATTGTTGAGAAAGGACTGTTGAATGGAAGAAGCATCTGAATGTCTTTGAAGCCTGAGACAGTAGGTGGAGGTCAGAATTTATTTTCTTGAAAGCAGGATCTGTCAGATAACTAGTCTTACAAGAGAGCTGTAATAATTCCCCTATGTATCTGTAAGATCCACATCAAGGGTCACTTCTCTAGGGAGGATTGCCCTCTGTCCTGGAGCTGACAAGTCCTTTCCCCTATCCCCAGTGACTTTATATTTTATTTAAGTACATGTCACAGTGTGTGACATTTCTTTGCTCACATGGTGTTTCTCTATCCAGAGCAGGGGTCTCATTATACTCAATCTGTATTCTTAGTATGTGCATGTTATCTGGCCCATTGTAAGCCTTCAGGAGATGTAGACCAAGGTTTGAAAAACAAGAGAAAGCAAGCTCACCCAGTGTTACACTACATGGAACTCTTCTGAAAGTGAAGCATTCCTTTATTTTATTACCAGCAGAATGGGCTATGAACACCATAATGAATAAAATCAGAACACTTCATAGCTGCGGTCTGAATGTCTGTGTCCAACTGCAAATTCATACATCGACCTCCTAACCTTCAAAGTGATAAGATTAGGAAATGGAGCTTTGAAGAGGTGATAAGATCATGAGGGTGGAGTCCTCATAAAAGGGATTAATATCCTTAAAGGAGACTGTGAAGAGCTAGCTAGGGCACAACTTCTGCTAGGTGAGGACACAGCAAGAAGGTGCTATTCAATGACCGGGACATAGAATGTACCGGTGCCTTGATCTTGGACTTCCTAGATCTAGAACTTTGAGATATACATTTATATTATTTGTAATCTATCCAGTCTCACATGTTTTGTTAAAATGGCCCAAACAGAAAGACAGTTAGGAAACCCATGGATGGGTAAGAAAGCAAGTTCCTGTGAGTAACTAGAGCAAAGTCACATGCTAGTAGCAGCAATGTTGGCCCATAAAAAGGAAATAACCTGGCATATAATAGGCAATCAATTAATTAATCAACTAATCAATTAGTCTACTAAAAGCTGAAGACAGAAATCGACACAAACACTGAAACCAATATGCCATAAGGTCCTTAAGAAGACCCTGTTAACTGCTCACTGTTTTCCTATTAGAGTAAATAAGCCTGATTTGATGATTATAGACAGGAATATCAATCAAAATATATTTTGTAGGCTGGGGGTTAGCTCAGTGATAAAGTGCTTACCTAGCATGGTTGAGACTCTGGGTTGAATCCCCAGCATTACAAAATAAAAATAAAAATAAAAATAAAAATACAAACCAAAACATTTGATTTTACTTAGTCCTCTCACCCATGACAACAGCTGTTCCTTCGTACACTGCTATGATGACGAAGGACAATTTTCAACAGCACTATTCCTCTCGGATTTTTTTTTTTTTTTTGCAATAAGTATTCCAACTATTAGAGTTTTTGAAAAGGTCTGTAAAAAATTAGAGGTCTACATTGTTTCTTTGAACTACTTTGCTTGGCAGAATTTATTTTGCATGCACTTATTTAAGATAATTTTTTTTGGGGGGTGGTTGCTGGAGATTTAACTCAGGCCCTTGCGTGTATTAGACAAGTGTCTATCACTGGGCCATATCCCCAGCCCTGAGATCACCTTTTAACTACAGCTTTTGTTACATGGGATATTTACAACCTTATTTTCTCAGCTGATACAAATGGCTTTTGATCCTTAAAAGGGCAGGGCTGTGTTTCCCTTCAAACATTTTTAAATTACTAAAAACAAATGCTTTTTTAGTAGTAATGAAGGAATTTCATTTTATTCCTCGAATTTAAGAAATGGGGGGTTCAACAGCCAGATGCTAAAAACATATTGGATTGTTTTTTTCTTGTTCTAGTATCTAGACAGTTGACAGGTCAACAAAGGAGCCTAGAAAGCAAGCTGAAAATAGAAACAATGAAAGTGACGATAAACATGTTATTTGTATTTGCAAAGCACTTCCACAAATGTCCACACATGTCTTTGCTTCTGATTTTATTCCTAAGACGAAAAGGAAATAAATCCTTCTGGAATTCAAGATTTAACTTGAAATAAAGGTATGGTCATTCTAACTAGAGGAAAGGAGCACAAAGTAGCCTTTGAATCATTGTCCAGAAGTTAGCAGGAGGAACTATTGTCCTCCATCCTTCGTTAATAAACAGAAAGTCACATTTCTACAGCCAATTCCAGAACTTGCCTAACTGATCAAAAGTCAACTCCATGTGAGAAAGTCCTATGAGAAAAGTAAAGAAAGGAATAAACATAAGCATCATGTTATGGCGAGGGAAAAAAGAAGAGGAAGATAAACGTCACAAGACTACAAAAAATACCGAACATTTGGAACAAGGCTGTGAGATCTGTAGGATCTGGAACTTGGAGCTTCCTGTTGCATAGACGCAAACAATCCACTTGTTTTTATCTCACGTCTCAAAAAAGCAAAACGAATGGGGTGTTAGGCCCCAAAGAAAGAAATTTTAGCCAGAATCAGTGGTACCGTAGGAAGGCAGGTAGGAAGTTATCTGGAAGGACAGATTATTTAGAGAACAGAGGGGCAAAGTGTTGCATTTGTAGGGAAATTCAGGTCAGTACCAGTGCCATCTTCCCAGCTGACTACAAAATACGTACTGGCAGTTCTTTCGTGTCTTAGTTCTTACCTGCTGTGGTTACAGAAGGTATAAATGTATCTTTAAAAGAGATTAGGGTGAGAAGTTCCTCCCAGAGGTCCCGACCAGAAAAGGGAAAGGATGGAAAGGTGACAGACACAGAGACTCCTGGCAGTGGGCTCATGCCCAAAACAAGCTTCACCAGCTGGTATTCAACTCACTCCTAGCTCTATATAATAAGAGAGAGTTACTGGGGCTGAGTGTCAGTGTGAATGCCCGGGTAAGACCAGCCTGGTGTAGCTAGAAGAGCTCTGAACTGAGGGTCAAAGACCCAGGTTCTCATCTGAGCTGTGCTGCAACTAGTCCAGGTCAAATATCACGTCTAGGTTTCAGTTTCATTATCTGAAATGAAAAGAAAACTAGAGGAATTTGATTAAATTAGGATTCAGCAAACTATAGCCTGCTGGACTAATCTGGCCCCCCTCCTGTGTCTGCATAAAGTTTTATTGAGACTCAGCCAGGCCCATTCATTTGCATACTGTCTGTGACTGCTTCTACGCCACAATGGCAGAGCTGAGCAGTTGCAACACAGATAGGTCTGCAAACATAAAGCGTTTACAGATGGTGCTTAATAGAAAAAGTTCATTGATTAGTACCAGAGGAATCCATGGTCAAATGATTCTCTAAAAGATTAGGTGTCTGAGTTTCCATTGTGACCACACATTATGAAACACATTCTAGAACATGGCACGTGACTCAGAAGGTAAAGCTATCCATGTCACTTCTCAAATGCAAAATGCATTCACCTGAAAACATAGCAATGTTTCAAGTTTCCTATCATATCTGGGTTTGGTATAAAGAAGTGTGGGGGTGGGGAAGGAAAGTGTCCTGAGCATTTTAAGTCTATTTCACTTTCATTATGAGACCACTGAGGCTTTTCTTGAACAAGAGAGAGAGAGCATGAAATAGAATAAGGCAGTCAAATCAATAGATTAAATTTATTGAAAGGATGAGTAATTGGAGTAATGTTACAGAATATCAAGCAGATTATTTAGATAGCAAGTGTGTTTCCAGTTTGATTGGGTCAATTTGAAGGCCATCAAAAAGTACACAGAGAAATAGTGGGTTTGATCCAAGTGCCTTTTGCATTAGAATGCAGTCCTTTGCTCTCTGTAGCTATTTAAATCCTGTCCCCGCATTCAGATGAAGAATAGGAGCAGAGATGAGAGAGGAAGCAGTGAGATCATACTGTAATTGCTTTCATAGAGGACAACAACCGAAACCTTCCACACCTGCTAACATTTCGTATTGTATTTACAATATGGAAATGCCCTAGACAGAGTTAAGATTATATATTTGGCAGGGAATCAAGAAAGTCTTAGAGTGAATCTAGGGAAATGGTTGCCAAAAAGATCTGGGGATCAGAACTACCAACCACAGGTCACCTGAAGCATGCTCTCTGGTGGAACCTCGACACTTATGTCTTCAGCCTGATTGTAGGGGATCTGCTGTATAGCCAGGACTGGAAGCCACCTCTGGAATCTAACCCCTTATTGATGCATTGAACTTGTATCACGAGTCCCACCACTTCGCTCCTCATCTCCAGCTCATCTTTTTCAGAAAAGAGAACCAAGGCCCCACCATGGCTTTTCACTAACCATTGGTGATGTGACCTGTTCCATCCTGCCCTCGTCTATATCCCTTGCCCCTACATTTATTTTCTTCTTGGCACTTCTATCCCCTATCGTCTCATACACTTACTTGTTTGTCTACTGTGTGTTTCCTGAATTCTTTTGTAAGCTCTGCATGAGAAAAGAAAAGCTGTATTTGTTCAGAGGCATATCACCAACATTATATCCGGCATATCCTAAATTCCCAATAAATGAATAACTCTTCTAAATATTGCCTTCCGAATGGACAGACCAGTGTGATCATGGCAAGTGGAGCTATGAAAAGAGCTTTGACATAAGGCAGATCTGGCTTGACCCCTCCATGCATGATGTTGAGTAAGTTACTGGTTCTTGCTGAGCACCAATTTCCTATGTGTCAAGTGGGGGCACTGACATTGGAGGACCATTGTGAGGATTGTGTGGAGCAAGCCAATAAGTGCTCCTTAGGGAGGCAAAGCCAAAGTGGGCCTTAGGCTTAGATTCCCCCACCGGGAACTCCAAGGGGCTATGGACTTGATTGGAGCCAGAAGTATATTTCAGTTTCTTCATCCTGAAGGAGTGGGAGATTGTGTAACATTTATTGGTGTCCTCTTGAACCACATTTCATTAATATGTTGTGAAACAGGGAGTCTCCTCTGGCCAACATGCATAGGGCCTAGTGCTAAATGGGATGTGCCCAGAGGACAGAGGAAATCCCTGGCCGCAATCCTGGGTCCCCTTCATGCCTCTGCCCTCACGGGGCTGACTAGGAACAGCCAAGTCACTCCATGGAACAGCTGGGACAAATCAACAACACTCCCCCGTGGATACACAGAATAGTAGTGTTCTTTGTCCAGTGTCTCCCAAGGTGAGATTTAATGTTTGTAATTTTGCAGAAGAAAGGAAAGAAAAAAGCATTGACAATTATATTGAAAATGTATGCTCTAGGTGATGGGTTATTCATTCAATCGGGGCACAGATTTATTTAATCCTGTTAATCTATACATAGGATTATTTCCCTATTTTCCAGAAGAAAAACAAGGCTTGGCAAGGTGTAGTATATGAAAATATTATGGGGCTGCTTAGCAAATAAACTTATAAGACCGCTCCCTGTCCTAAGACCTGATTCTGACTTTTATTAATTCTGTGATTCACCGTTGTGTGTTTGTGTTCTAGTTTGCATAACATAACAGCAATCATGATCCTTACCCATGGAATGTATTGAGATACAAATAAGCTGTTGAAGGTAAAGCACTCAAACCAGTGACTTATTGTATATGTTCAATAAATGCTGACTATTATTGTTAATAATATCATTAATAAAGTAACACAACCAGAGGCAGAGCCAAGATTCTGACTCTAGATGATCAGACTCCAAGCTGCTTCTTTTCTTTAGCACCACATTGGGCCACAGCATGGATCTTCTAACCAGAGGAATTTACATTACAAAGATCATGAACTGCAGGGCCTCCGTAGAGCCTTCCAAACATAAGACTCTGTAATTCCAGTGGGGGAGTTGAACAACCTATTCTGAGAGGTCTGCAGGAAAGGAAGTCGGGAACCTTCCCTGGAAACACAGCCCCTTACGGCACCTCCCTTCTCTGCAGGATGTGGAGGCCCTCTGGCCTCTATGGACGCCATCCTCCCATACAATTGGTTCCCCTCACAATTAGTTTCTGGCACCATCATCAAAGTGAGCTCTCTCCAAGGACATGGAACAGGATGAAAAACAAATCTTGCATCATAAACTCCAAGTGCAATCAGGGTGGGCACAGCAAAAGAGGAAGGTTATGCTGTGGGAATCAGGGGTCAGCAATGGAAGACAGCCTGCTGCCTGCCTCTGCTGGGTGATTTGTGGGGCTGGACACATGTCCGCTTATGTCCCCGAACATTCTATTGCAGAGCAAAGCTTCTTAACATTTCACCTGAAATTACAATCATTTTTCTCCAAGTCGTAGCAAGGAAGCGAACCGACTCCCTATATGCAGAAAGTATCAGGTTTATCCCATAAAATCATTAGACCAACTGTGGTTTTCCCTCATCTCCTGACAGCCTGGATGAGGAGAAGGAGCCAAAAGACACAGCATCTCTCTTCCAATGAATACGCAACTTCAAAGAAGAAAGTGGCCACTGTTAAGGAGGTGAAGTCATAGCCTCGGCGAAACTTTGAAGCTGGAGGAGAAGATGTAAATTAAGTGCAGACAAGCAGAGTATAAAAATAAAATCCTTGAAGGAAAAGCAAATGTCCTCTGCAATGGGTGTGAAAGGAAAGGAAGTTAGCCAAGGCAAGGAGGAGATAAACAGGACCGCATGATGTAATCGCACCGTGAAAAGGCAAATTAGATGAGAAGTCTAGGGAAAATGCATGCAAGTTGTAAATTGTCTATTTTATCTGAGAACTTGGGAGAATCAAAGTTGAAACAAAGTTAATTTTCTCAATATTCAGCTCATTATAAACCCTCATGGGGACAGGAAACATGCTTTTATTTGCTGTTTCTGCAATTGTGTTGTTTGGTATGTGACAGGGCTGTGGGGTTCTATAATGTCACATAGGGCAACATGCCAAATGTCCTTCCCCGAGCACTAGGTAGTTGTCTTTTTTCCCCTCTGTCTTCTCTTTATTTAATAATTCATCAACATAGTCTTTCATTCCATAAACTGATTTTGTGCTAATGAAAGATGAACATGGCATGGTCACTACCTTATACACCTGTAGCCTATGTAAAAACTCATTTGATTGGCAATGAGGGGACAGTAGAGTTAGTTTCTGGTGAAAGGAAGCAAATGATTCTAAAGGAAGACAAAGAGTGCATGAGTTTAAACTATATCCTTCCCGAATTCATGCCTACCCAGATCCTCAGACTGTGAACTTATTTGGAAAGAGGGTCTCTTCAGATGTCAGGAATGAGATCAAAGAGGATGAAGATAGGATCCAAACCAAATGATTGGAGTCCTTATCAGAAGAGGAGAGTGCACAAACAGACACACCCAGAAAAGACCATGTGACAAGGGAGGCAGAGACTGAATTGGTGTGGCTACAATGAAGGTGCTCCAAGAATCCCCAGAAGGCACCACAAACAGGAAAGAGGCAAGGAGGTCCTTCTCACTCAAGACTTTGGAAGGAACACAGCCAATGCCAACACCGTTGTTTCAGACTTCTAGTCTCCAGAACTATGAGAGGAATTTTTTTGTTTGATTTGCGATACTTCCTTATGACTTTCCTAAGAAAGTAATGTAGAAGGAAAAAGCATTGGAACTGTAATGGTGAGAAAGACATTGTCCTACACCGCCTGTTGGTGACATCGCGTGGTTCTTTAAATGGCATTTGCTTTGGGGAACTACTTCCTTCATTGCCAGTCATAATACTTTGCTCCACTCATCAAGGGGTGACCCATACCCAAAGTGGGCCTTTCGGGTCCCCCTCCTGAAGTTTGGATCTTTACGCTAATGGCTGCTTCCTGAAGACACAGTCAGTTTACTTCCTTGATCGCAGGAGTTTCCCTGGTTCTTGTGCTTCCTAAAATCAAAATCTTTGGCTTCTCCTTCATTTGCTTAAGTTAACTGAAAGCATCAATTGTTCCTTGTAACCAAGAATTCTAACACATATAGGGTCCAGGATGCATTTTTTTGATATTCTTTTACAGAGAACATGATATTCTTTTATGTTAAATTCCATCTTTGTTTCTATTCTTTATTTTCTGTACTGCAAAATAGTTTGTGTAATATGTATGGGTACTTCTGGCAATGAAGAAGATGCTTCTATAAATAATGCCCTATCACAGGCTAAACTAGCACTCTGGTTCATGCTAGTCTTTCCCTGTAGAATCTTCTCTCCTTTACCAACTTCACTATCAAATAATACCCATTTTTTCAAGGAAATCCCTTGAAAAAGAATAGAAGAAATAATGCAATCATTGGTGTTTAATTAAACTGGGATTTAGCTGAGGTATCGTCAAGGGTGTGTAGTCTGAATTTCAACCAATCATTTAGCCTTCCTTAACCACTGATCTCCTGGATCTTTGTTGGAATCAGGAAAGTATTGTTTGTTGAGCACTCAGGACCAGGTATGTAGAGATGCAAAGTGTTGTTTTTCTCTCTTTCTTCTTTCAATTAGTCTTAGCCCTTCAAAAGTTCTGCTACCCACTTTCTCAGATCCTGGCTTGTTTCTCTTCTTTCCTCAACAGATAATCAATGGATAAATGAGAACAACATTTTTTCAGTCCTCTTGCCTTCATTAGCTTACTGGAGTCTTCTGGCTGGATGATTCTCAGTTAAAGGAATGTCTCCCTCAACCTCAAAAATAGGAGAAGTTTCATCATTACTGAATGATTGTCAGTGCAACTTGGAACCATGCTTTGCCTTTAGAAGTTCAAATGTTCATATCTCTTCCTATAAGGTATTTAAAATTGTTTAATGGGGAAAAGTACCTTGAGTCATTGCATGCTCATCTGTCTTTCTAAGTATGCATAAGCATCTTGCTTGGATATCTCCAGATCCTCAAAGAAATTCTGAAATAGGTTTCCATTTGAGCGACATCAGGATTTATTTTGATGACAGCCAAAACATTCTTCAGTAGAACAGCCAATTGTCCAGACCTGTTCATCTTATGAATTGATTGCTATTGTTGCCCCTCCAAAGACAGCCACTACTGACTGTGCACCTCTCTTAGTTGGATTTGAGAAAAATTCACTTATGGACAAGATTTGACTTCTCATTTGATATCTTCATTTCCACACAAGTATAACTGACTTATCAGTGTTTGTTTGGACCAGGCAATTAACAAACTTAGTTTGTTCAAGTATTTTTTATTTGACATGGAATTTACTTCAAAATTATCACTTGGGAATTTCTAGAAATAAGTCACAGGTAATATCTGTGTATCAGTCTATCAACTAATTTAGAAGTTTCTTCTTGGTGTTCCTGCAAGGCTCCCATTACACCCTATATTATCTAGGGTATAAATTTCCACATTGTCCCAAAACGAAGATGAGCATATAATTCTATCATTTAAGTTGTGTGTTAGTCAGCTTTGCATCTCAGTGACCAAAATACCTGACCAGAAAAATTTAGAAAAGAGAAAGGTTGTTTTGGCTCATGGTTTCAGAGGTTCAGTCCATGGTTGACTGATTCCTTGACTTTGGGTTCAAGGTGAGGCAGAATATCATGGCAGAAGGGTGTGGCAAAGGAAACCCATTCAGCTCATGGCAGATGGGAGAGAGGGGTGCAAGGGACAAGATAGAGTCCCCAAAGTAACGCCCCCAGTGACCCACTTTCTCTGGACTTCCTCTTCCTGCCTACAGTTACCATTTAGTAGTCCATTTAAGTTACTAATCCAGCAAATGAATTAATCCACTGATGAGATTACAACTCTAATAATCCAATCTTTTTCATTCCTGAACATTGCTCCTTTGGGGACCATGCTTCCAACACACAGTTTTTCAGGGCACATTCCAGATCCAAACCACAACATTGGGACACTGTCGGGAGTGAAAGGAAACATGGTCAGCACTTATTCTAGAACAGTGGAAACTGAGATGCTCCTAAGAAAACCAGGCCACTCTCATTTTAACCATCAGTTTGTTCATTTACTTCCTCATCAAGGCCTGAAACCACACACCACTTAGCTCATTCCCTACTCTGTCTCCAACATCTCATACAGTACCCAGCACAGGGAAGGTTCTCCACTTCGGCAGTGACCCTGAATCATGGCAAAAGATAGACAAAATGATCTTTCACAATCCTCTCATTGCAGCCACCACATATAACATACATGTTAGTATTTCATCATGCAGCAATTGTCTAGCCACCTCTTTTTCACTGATCAACTTCTTGTCCTTCAAGACCTATGAATCCAAATATATGAGGGGACATTTTTGAAGCCCCATAGCATCCTGTCCTTATATCTTTGTGTTGATCATGCTCCCTTATAATTGTTGGTTTATAGAAGATCCTAGCCTTTGAGCCTATGAGCTCCTCTGGACTCCCTTTCATTTCCACATGAGCATTTAGCATGGAACCTGTTACAGAATATGGAACTAATACTTGCTATTTGGATGAATAGACAGATTAATTCCTTAATGAAAAAAATGAAATAATTA
>JAJEJO010000467.1:310313-377121 GCA_020662805.1 Glaucomys volans | reverse complement strand
GCCCCAGTAGAGACACTGCCAAAGTACAAGTGTTCAGAGGTTGGGGGAAGGAAAGCAGCAAATTTGGCTATTACCTGGATTTTTTTCATCCAGTTATTATTCAGATGGATCATTGTTCAAGGTGAGTGAGATACAAATCTCATTTGATTAAAACTCATTTGTTTTAAAAGGTAAAAACAAAAGAAAATTTTAAAAACAGGCTCAAAATGCTAGAGTCACGAAGTTTATAATGTTAAGCTGAGAAATGTGAAGTTAATTGACATACATGGGTTAACACAGTATGTTAGTAGCAAATTCAAGATCAATTTAATCTTCTAAGGATCTTCTAAGTTTTAATAGTATCTAAGCACTATTATCTAGTGCTCTTCCCCCACCTATGTCAGTAATCTTGTTCAGTTGCTAATATTAACTATTAGTGTGTTGTTGCTCCCAATAGAACCCAGCTATAATGATTTAACACACAAAGGTTTATCCACACACACAATAATCAAGATAAACAGTTCGCCGCTACTGTAACAGCTCCACAAAGTCATCAGGGACCCAGGATTCTGTCACTCTGATTTACCTTTTTTTCCTACATAGCTGCAATCATTAAGGTTGCAAGAAGATTGCCAGTGTTCCAGCTATCACGTTATTTTTAATTAGGTATATTATTATGTGACATATTCAGTTTGGTACTAAGTGGAAGAAAACGAATATTGGGTAGGCAAATTGTACTCTATACCGTATCATTATTAGGAGGCAATTTCTCATGGTTGTCTTGCATTTCTACATGCTGCATATGCAGGGTTATCACCTCCTTTTGTCCTGGACTGGTTTTTCAGGACAATTTGTAGAATGAACAGCCTTGGAAGCTAGGGGTAGCATTTTTCTTCATGGCAGATTTGTTCACTGTCTGGTATGACATAGTTGATTTCTCTCTCTGGTGCAAGGTTAGTATGTTCTTGCCCATTATAAAAGACTTGGTTTCCCTAACCTATGGATTCCCTTCCTGTAACCACCTACCATCTACATAGCCCTCTCTGTGTCACCCTGTGGAAACCAGAGCTCAGGGCACTGACTTGAGGAAATGCTGTTAGTTGGTTACTGTGAAGGTTGGGAGCAGACAGCTGTCTGACTCTACTCAGAAGTCTCCTGTCTTCCTCAGGCAGCCAGGAGTGTGGCCAACTTGTTAGCTTTAAGGAGAATAAAATCTCAGACCTCCCCAGTTCTTGACAGTCACTCATAACTCATTTGTATGATAAAATTCCTGAGGAGTTTAACTCCAAGTCATCTGGAATATAGGGGGTGGCCACATGTACATGAATAAATTTAGAGACGAGGAAGTGAAAGAACCCAAAGGGTCCCTTAACACGTTAGGTCACCTGATGGACAGTTCCAGCTGTGCCACCAAGGAGCCTTGTGACCTTCAGCATCACTGACCCTCCCTGCCCCCACCTCCTAGGACTCCTACTTTACTCTCTAACCTACTGCTCGCTGGCTTGGGGCCTCACCACTCTACAGAAACTGTTCTTCCAGGGTCTCCAGTGACATACCAACTGGCATAGCCAAGTGACCTTTTGCACTCCTTATCTTATTCCTGGCTGCTGAGCTGACATTTAACTCGAAAAACTTTTTCCTCCCTTGCCTGCAGTGAAATCTTTCTCCCCTTGTTTCACGGATCCCCTCCAGGAAACTCTCTCAGTCTTCTCCTGTTTCTTCTCCCTAAGTGCTTCTCTGCTAGGAGTGCCCACCCTGTCCTCTGCCTGGCTCTCTTCTCACTCAGAGTCAATTCTATGTTTATTAAAGGTCTAGGTTTAGTAATGATCACTTATGTGCTTATGACATCGAATCTCTGTTTCAAGCCTAGGTTTCCCCCCTTGAATGCCAAATCAACATTTTAACACTCCCCTCCCAATTCACTATTTCTACCCAGTTGTCTCACTAGGACTTCAAATACATGTTGTTTGGAGACAACTCAATATTTACTTTTCTCTCTTCTCAAAACTGGTGAACCTGGAATCCCTCTCTTGGCTAATGTTATCAAGGTCTATGATGATTTTCCTTGTCATAAGTCTAAAAAGCTCCCATATCAATAGCTCCCTTCCCACTGCATTTACATTCCTTCAGGCTCTGGTTTTCGCTTGCTCCAGCTCCACCATCAAACTATGTCTCCTAAATGTGCCCTATTGGATGGTAGTTGCCTAACCACCAGAATGACCCCATGGATTAAAAACCTCACAGTTCTATTAAGCTGGTTGGCTATACAACTGCCCCAATTGGAGCCCCTTGTTGGCTTCTCTCAGTCAAAAAAGGAGGAAGTTCAAACTCTTTAGCACCATTAGCTGCTGCTGCCTCTTCAGCACCACCTCCTTTTCTCTCCCTCTCCCAGCCCATGCCCCAGCCATAAGAACCATGCACAGGTTCCAGCATGTGCCCTGTCAATGCAGACCAGGGTCTTCTGCCTGATTGACTGTGGCCTCAAATCTTATTCACTTTGAAGGGTATCTTCTGTCCTTCAAAACTAGCTCCACTTTCTCTGGTGCTGGGAGATTTGCCTCTAATCATCAAACTCTCGGTTCCGGGATTGGCTGACTCCTCCCTTCCTCATGCCCCTCTCCACCTGGAAGAGACATTGTCTTGCAACTATCATGGCACACTGTGCTTACTTGATTACAGGCCTGAACCAAACAAGAAATGTGACTTTCGTTTGCCCAGTACAGAGCACAAATCCAAGCACACAACAGAGACTCAATAGAACTATTTTAAATGGTAAGGTAGAAATACCAAGGAATACCCTAAATAAATAAATAAATAAATAAATAAATAAATAAATAAGAAAAAGCGGTCCTTGAAGTGGGATTAAGGGAAGAAAGGACAAAATTTACCTTCTTTGCAGTTTGCCTCAAATAAACCCTGCAATATTCTTAAGCAATGTTCACTCTCCTGGGCCACCAAATAAGAAATCAAGTTCACCAAGAAGTCATGAATTGGCAGTAGCACAGTGTCCTTCACCTCCCAGTGGCTCCAAAGATAAGCCAGTGGGGGAAAGGGCAGCTACAAGGCGATGTCTTGCCTTGAATGACACACATGAGAACATGCCGGAACCACTGGGACACTGGCTCGTTAAGAGCGCGTGGTCTGCTGGAAAAGAGGCTGGATGTGAAGACTAGGAGAAAGAGCACAGGCAGGGACAAGGGAGAGCAGGCTGGGACAAAGGGTGTCCCCAGGGCTCACCATGCCTCTGTTGTCAGGCAACTTTCTTCACCTCTTTATGCCCCTGTTTTCCCATGTAAAATGGGAATCCTAATTATAATCCATGGGTTTAAAGGGACAAATAAAAGAAATTCAAAGTGCTCAGAACAGTAAGTGTTCAATAAATGGTAGCTATTACTTACAGCACAGGCAGTACCCAAAACCCATTTTCTCTAAGCATCAAGCTCCTGCATTTGTGATAGGGAGTTCATTTTTTTTCCTTGAGTTGTGTGAAGATTAAATAAGAAATGCATTGAAATAAATTCCTTAAATTTAAAGCATTATCCAATCGAAAACCTATTTTAGTGCCACTATTATGAGAAGTAAAGAATAAAAACTAGCCAAGAAAGGTCAAAATACATCAGTGGATTAACTGAGAACAAAAGAGTGGTACCTTTACGTCTGAGCAGCCCGAATAAAATAGCTTTATATATTTAGGAAATAACTATAGTGCTATTTATTATGTATATTCAATGGGGCCTGTATGATTTTTATTAAATTATTTACTAACTTACTAGTTTCTCCCCAAACTATACTTTTCAATGGTATTATCATCCTCATTTTGGACTAAGAGATCCACAGAATATTAATATAACTCACCAAGTACTTAAATAGGACTCAAATCTGTTCTAGCTATTCTGTAAGAGATGTTGGCAAAACAAAACCGTGACTAAAATTGCATCTTATTTGGTTCAGGCCCCTCACCTGTTCCCTGACAATATGTGATGAGATTCCT
This sequence comes from Glaucomys volans, assembly GCA_020662805.1. Lineage (NCBI taxonomy): Eukaryota > Metazoa > Chordata > Mammalia > Rodentia > Sciuridae > Glaucomys > Glaucomys volans. The sequence goes on along the minus strand of JAJEJO010000467.1, from coordinate 373,151 downwards.
TTAAGCTAGATTTTATTACAAACTTAATTTGGAATGACAAAAGGTACCCAGTGAATGAAATCATAAAGACGCACTGTAGCATTAGTTGCCAACAGAATTACCTAAAGAACAACCACGTGCCTGACACCATCAGCTCTGCTCTTCTCCTCTGTGTCCTCCTGAGTGAGAAATCCCTGGCACCATTAGCTGGGTATAACTAACAAGATTCTCTGTCTCGAGTCTTCACTCTTCCCACTCTACATGGACATCCTCTGACATTCACTTATCTTCCACATCCCAAAACTTTCATCTCAGATGGTGTACACCCATACGGTCGCTTCCTTTCTTTGAAGTTTTATAGTAACTGCAAAGAATTCTCAGTCTTTCTGTGATACTTTTCTCAGAATTTGTCCTTTAGGTGAATCCTTCATTGATTTCGCTACCAATATCCTGCCAGTTGATATTTCCACAGTGGCATTCCACAGCCACATTTCATAAGTCTAAATTTCAACTCGTGTTTGTCTTATAATAGATAAAAATCTCATACCCAGGACGGCCCAAAATCTAATAACAAACATTTTTAGTTTCGCTTCTGGCACAAATGAGCACTTGATGTGTGACCTAGAGCAAATGAATAACCCCTCTGTGCTTTCTTTTTCTCATCTGATGTTGATATGCTTTAACTCATAGAGGGTTTAATGAATGATCATGTAATAGTCAAGGGAACACAGCAGTTACGTAGCAAGTAGCAACTCGTCAAGGAAAGCTTACCTGGATGACCCCCCTGCACTCCCACATCCAATCAATCCCTTGCTTACTAAAACATTTTTGAATGTTCTCACATAAACATATCTCCCCCTCTTTGCTTTTGTTTAAGCCCCCTCATCTTTACTGTGAATACTGCAACAGGTTCCAAAATGGTTCACTCATTTGTCAGTCATCACCCAGCAAATATTCACTGACTCCTTACTTTGGACCTGCCAGTTGGAAAGAAAAATTGTCCAGAAAGGTGTAATCTCCTCCTCTAGTCTCGTCTCCCCTTGTCTGGAGCAATGCTGCAGTATTTTTGTTCTCTGGTCCCCATTGTCTTCATGTCGAAGTCAAAACTTCAACTATGTCGTGACCTGCCCCTCTGGTTCATTCTTCAGTCTCTGATGGAAAATCAGCTGCAAACACTCACCTCTGCTTTTCACAGAAGGTGCAAGTGTCCTTCATTCTCTGGGCCTTTGCACCTGCTATTTCTTCTGATTTCTCCCCCAAACCTACCCTATCTGTGCCCTTTTGCACATTTTTAATGGCTGTTTAGATTTCTTTAAGAAGTCTTCCTTGGCCCTCTGATCTACATTCCTAAAGCAGGTAGAACTCACCCTATCAAGACACAAAAATGAATGATGTTGTGTTTTCTGATTTCTTCACTGGCCCTACACAGCAGAGGGTGTATTTGTTACAGAAAACACTAGCTGATGTAACAAATAAGCCCTGAAACCTCAGTGGATTAATACATGTTATGTCTGTATATATGCATATAAAATATACCAATTACATTTATATATAATAAGCCATACATAAATATGTATAATACTACTGAAATGTTGTAATATATTAAAGTATAAGAATATATAATGTTTATGTGTAGTATATTAACATATAATATATAAAACAATGTATATGTAATTAGATAACAATTTTTATTCTATATTTAATATAGTAAAGTGCATTCCTTACTCCTGTTAGCGAGTGGATGCATAACTGAATGGTCAGCGGGTAAGTGTACACATGACTCAGGCGCTCGTGATCCAAGTTGTCTATAGACTTGTGTTCACCTTGCGGATGTAGAAGGAAAATATGGGTACAAATCCTACATTCCTTAGGTCGTTGGCCCCAAAAGTGGTTCTCAGACCTTCTACTCCTGGGACTATTTAGTGTTTGTTCAATGGCTGACACACTGCATGGCACAGAGAAGCACTTGGTAAGCGTGTGTGAAAGAAGATGGTGCTTTACTTCTCTGGCTCCAGCTTGCACTCCTCCTAATTATACAGATGCTGGGAGATTGTGCAGGCTTCCAGTGAATCTTACAATGTGCTCTTATCTTTCTGAATTGGGAAACAGCATCTCTTAAGTCCCATGTAGTGTCAGTTTCCTTCAGCTTCCTTGCTTTGAACACTTTGGGATCACTCCAGGGTACAGTAAAAAAAGAGAAATTAATTGTGGTAAGAAGGTGCCTCTGCACTAATGTGAAGTATGAGATTTCTCTTTCCTGTGTGTTACCAGCAAAGATCATTTTCACGGATCTTTGTAGCTTTGTGGAGTGGAGGGAAGAGGTCATTAAATGCTATTTTATTTCCAACTCAAGACCATTGCTAGAACTTGAAGGGATCACAAACCCTGTGTTCTGTGATGACAAATCCTTGTCCCATATGATGCCAAGCCCTTCACATGCCCATGGTGAGCATCACCAACCTCACACCTACCTCCCAGTCTGCCTGTGGCTTCAGAATGGTTGCAACACAGAGATTCAAGTTGTGACTCGCAACTTAGTCTGAGTGGCACTGAGATGAGTCTGTTCCTCATGTATGTTCTACTCCATCAACATTTTTGAGCATATAAGGAAAGCAAAGGAAAGAAAAAAAGTAAACGTGCAAAGATCATACAGAAGGTGGACAGCAGAGCTCAAACCAAAACTTAGAGATCTTGATCCTGAGTCAGGATTCCTTTTTATTTCTACCACTTGGAAGTAGAACATCCAAAGCAAAAGGAAATGTTCAGAAGTTCTGGTATGGGTGGAGTGAGTAGATGTGGCTGCATGCTCTAAAGACAAATTTTGAGTTTTATCAGTTGGCTCTGGGCTGCCTCTGGCACTTGGGGTGGTGGAGTATATTCATTTGTTTCTCCATGGTACCATCTTGCCTTTCAGTAAGATGAATTGTGTATTGCCAAGGTAGCTAGTGGCCTCACTCTAACCCTGGGGTTTTTGTCTTCAGCTGTTCTGCTCTTGGTTAAGTTGCTTTGCCTTCTGGACCTCAGTTTTCTCACCTGTGAAATAGGGTGATTGGAAGACAGTCTCTAAGGTCTGTTTCATCTTTGAACTCTTGTGTTCTGTTTTCTAACTGAGTTTCTTGAGCACTTTTTCCTGGGTATTTCCCTTAGATAAGAGTATTAGGAGGAGGGCTGCTAACCAAGTTTACTCTGGGTGCCATGGCCAGTCACCCTTGTACTTGACATTGGAGTTAATCTCTATGAACAAAGTAGGGTCCAATTATGACTTCACCTTACTGGCTCCACAGAGCCACTGGATCCTGCCAGCAGGACTGAAGGATTCTTCCAGCCATGAGGAAACTATTTTGCTATTACTAATGGACATAGGTGTGTGAAAGGCATGTACCTTGGACATTTCATTGTGCCCACCTCAGAGAGGTCATCCTAGCTAAAAGTTCTCTGAAGAGAAATTCTGGCAGAAAAGCAGGCAGGACTCTAGCCCACAACTTCTGGCAAACTACCAACACCAGCAGGGTGAGAGGCTGAAAAGTGCTGCTGGGTATGGTGGAGGGGGAAAGCCACAGCCATGCCATTCTGAAGCACATGTCCCCACGTGCCCATCATCCTGCTGGGTGCTGGACACACAGTGATGACAAAGATGCAAAATATGGTTCCTGCTTTTAAGGAGACCAGAGTTTTCTAGTGCAGGCATAAAGGTATTTAAAGTGATTTCATTGCAGCTGTATCATCGAATGTCATAGATATTCACCTAGAGATTAAAATTATGATTTTAACAAGAGGAAGTCATCCTTGGATTATAGATGAGAATGATGAAACTTCCTGAAGTACTCACTGGGAGCTCCCTCAGAAGAGAATGATTCAAAGCACATGGGTCTTGCCAATGGTGACCTCCACCACAGGCAGACATTGGAGGAGGGGCTTGATTGTGTTGGAAGAAGAGTCAAGACCTAGGAGATGAAGTATCACAGGAAGCAAAGGAAATTGATTATTCCTGAGTTGATGTCATGGAAGTTACTAGAAATAGTTTTCACATAATGCTCTGGGATGATTGTGCACCCAACTGGGTGTGCATACTAGAAGACTTAATTGCTAGGGCCATAGTAATTTTCACTTTATCCTTGGAGATTTTCCACCCCTAAACTATAGTTCCCTATAGCTTTCTGGGGCTACTTTTTCTTCCTGGACTTACCTGTACAATAGTTCTAAAGGCAAAGGAAGCTTCTCTCCACCTCTAACTTCAGCTAATGTATCCTTGGATAACAACCAGTTCAGTGTCTCAGCAACTTTGCAGGAATTCTTCACCCACATCTCAGTCCAGTGAGGGTTGCTCCCACCCATTCCCAGCTCTTCCTCTGTGACTCAAGTCTTTCTGCAGTGCCTTGGGAAAGAAAAGAGAGTTTGAGGGAGAGGGTTACAAGGACCATGCCTAGAGTAACTCACACCACTTCCACCCACATCACAGTGCCCAAAATGAGTCCTATGAGCCCAATCTACCAGAACCAGAGGTAGGGAAACATCTCTTATTCCTAACAAGAGGAAATTGTGAGGGGTAGGGACACAGGACATTTGTTCCTGATACTCTTCTCTAATGCTGGTATTTCTCCAGCATTTCTCAAATCCATGGCCACAATGCCCAACCCCTTTCTCGTACTTGAGTACTATGTGCTGTTAATCTGATTTGTAACAAACAAGCAGTCCCATGGTCTCTCTGGATAGTGTTCAACCATAGCTCCAGTCAGCACTGATGTGTACCACTAGGATAACAGGAACATGAAAGGTCTTGGATTCCAGAGGCCCTGTCTAGCTCAGCTGGAGCTCCCCTTCAGTGACCCCAATTTCTGTGACCATACTTCTCTTCAACGTTTAGGAGACCACCTACCATGATCAGCTCTGTGCATCCACCAGCATGCCTGCACCATAGAAGGCATGGAGGAAGACATACCAGATGAGCCACCTCCCACTGTGAGGAACTTGAGTCATCTGGAAAGCCCAGAACTCAGAGCAAGAAAAGCAGGAGAAACTTGGAGATGTCTGAACTGAAGTTTCTCCAGCTACTGTAGTCAATCAAAAAGAAAGTAGAATAACAGAATGTGTGACAGACATCATTGCCCTGTGTACATGTATGAACGCACAGATGGTGTGACTCTACTTTGTGTACAACCAGAGAAACAATAGCTGTACTCCATTTGTGTTCAATGAATCAATAAGTAAATAAAAAAAATTTAAAAAAAAAAGAAAGTAGAAGACCCAGTGTTTTGTTTTTGGGGAATGGAAGGGAATGTTGGTTGTACCACAAACTTTATAGAGAAAAAAATCATTATCATAATGTGAACCCAATAATTAATAATGTAAGAAAAATAAAGATTCATGGGGAAAACACTTGAAGTCAAAATTAGAGAGAGAAAGGGACTTTGCCACATTGTGCTGAAGAAGGAGGAGGAAGAAAAATATATTTCAGGCCTAGGAATAGCATGTAGCATGAAATTATGAAAAAACACATTCCTTACTCCTCAGAAAAAAGCTGGAAGTCAAAAACTGGACTATTCATTCTCAAGGAATTGGATGACCTTCACAATGGCTTACTGGGTGTAACTGGACCTTCAAAGTCACTCTCTGATTCATGATATTCTTTTGCAAAGTAGCCATCCATGAGCCAAAGAAAAAGACAGGGTAAATCCTACATAGTGACCATAGGTTTATCTGACCTCAGGAAGGTTATGAGGGTGGTCTTTTGTTAAGGAGGTCTTTAAACAAATACATAGCAAAAAGCCCAAAGGAAAGCTGAGACTCCCTTTGTGTGAGAAGGTGGAGAGTCTACTCATCCATTAACCAAAGAAAGAAAAGCCCAGTAGGGAAAATCCTACTGGGAAAGACCAAGACAATATCTTTCTCTTATGTACTTTGCAAAGTGGGGTTTTATTTATACTTCTTTCTAGTAATGGGAAGTAAGGATACCATGGTTCACTGAATACACTACTGTTCTCAAAGTGGGCATCAAACTCTACTGATAAGTAAACCAGGGCTTTGAAAGGATCAAGGATTTCCATGATCTCCCAGTTGTGTAGGACAGAGCTAGGATCACGTTCAAGATAATCTAAGTTCAAAGATTAAACTGTGCTCACTAAGAGTCCAAACCGAGCTGCTGTGTATTCTGAGAATCTGGCAAAGACTGAGGAGTCACAAAGGATTTCCTTGTTTCAAATAGACGGTGTGAGAAAAGGAGCAGGTGAGGTAAATACAGAGGTTGACTGATGTTAAGGTTTCCTCCTCATGGAGAACCTCCCAGCTTTTTCTCTAGGACATATTCTAACAACCTTTCCCTCCTTTTGGCTCTCAATCTCACTATAATTCCTGGGTGCAGTGGCTTTCCAATCTGAGCACATTTCAACATTCCCACTTACATGTCACCCAACTGTCCCAGCAGAGCATCTAGAGGCCTTCGACATACAGGGTGGTGGAGGAAAGGTTAGCAATAGTTTTGTTTGGCAAAGGAAGAGTTTTGCTTATCAAATGTTAAACAGGAAAGTTATGGTAGGGTTACTTGTCCCTCTGCAGAATGGAACATGACATAGAATTTCATTACTTGATAATTTCTTCTGCAGTTGAATGAAAGCTTCCTGAACTTAACTATTCAAATATTTATTGTGAATCTACTGAGTCACAAGCGCTGTGCTTTAACAAATGATACAGAAATAAGTCAAGGTCTTGGCTATCAAGGCCTCTTGGCTCAGCTGGGTCAACTCAGTGAATGAATAGCATCCCATGTAATGGGGCTATGAGAAAGGTCTTTCACTCACCTTAGGGGTCACTGAGGAGTATCAATAGGTCCTCAAAGACCTGATTCCAAGAGCAACAGTCTTTTTAAATGTGGCTATTTCTCACCCTTGAATGTGATCTTATGTGATGACTACGAAGAAACCCCTCATGTTGGCTTTGATATTAATGACAGATCTTCTCTGGGAACAGCATGGCATCCAACCACTGATAATAATGTCAAAATTTATTAGATATTTGTTATGTGCCAAGCATTAGAACAGCATCCATCAAGGGACCAGTACTCCATGAATAGCACTATTTAAGTCAGCTATTTTGCTGCTGTGATGAAATGATCTGACTGGCACAATTATAGACAAGGAAAGGTTTATTTGAGAACTCATGGTTTTAGAGGTCTTAGTCCATAGAAGGCCGGCTTCATTCCTTGGGGCTCAAGGTGAGGCAGCATATCATGGTGAAAGAGTGTGGCAGAGGGAAGCAGCTCACATCATCAGGAGGCAGAGAGAGAGAGAGAGTCTTCACTCTCCAGATACAAAATATATACCCCATAGCCACGCCCCAATTCCAATCTCCTCCAGCCACATCCTACTGCTTCATGAGGATTAATTGGTTAAGACTCTTACATTTCTCCTCTGAACCTTCCTGCACTGACTCACATATGAGATTTTGGGGGACACCTCACATCCAAACCATAACAGGCACCTAGAATTACATAGCTTTAATTAACCCTCAATCAACACTAGGCAGTAGGTACAGATATTACTCCAGTTTTACAAATGAAGAAACTAAGGCTCAGAAAACTGTGAGGTTGCTCAGGCTCATGTGAGGATATTTGTGGGTCCATTTGACTTTTTTCTAAGCTTATTTTTAAGCTTTAGTAGGACAACTCCAGGATGGTTTTGTGCATCTCCAGGTGTGATCTTTCAGGCATCCCTGAACCTTCCACAGTCCCCTATCCTCCCACTGGCAAGAAATCACCCAGTTCCCCAGCTCCCTGCAGGCTCCAGCAACTTTCCAGTGAAACACTCCCTGATAATGCTTCCCACAAGGTTCTTGCTGTCCATTCTCACATTCTGCATGTACGAATCACTCTTCCCAGTGTCTTACGAGAACATCATGCCAATTTCTAGTATTCATCTTTTCCGGCATTTTCCTCCACAAGTTTGAGTTACCTGAATTTCTGCCCCAAATGATGTCTTTCTCCATATCTCAGGATCCCAGGGACTGATCCAGTCCCTGTCCTGGGCCCACGGCTCATACATTGCTCTTAGCACAAAGCTGGGTTGAAGACTGTCCATTCACCTCATTGGTTTCCCTTCCTTTGCAGATTACAGCCCTGGACTGCCTGCTGTGCTGTGTTGGAAAATTGTTTTAAATGTTTTTTTTTCCATTTTATAGTGACTTGTGATAGCAAAGTGTGTCCAAAGAAGGATTCTTCCTCACAGCCACCAATAATCAAGCCTCCCAATACATAACAATGTTGGTGGTGTTCTAAGAGAAAAATAGCACCTTTTAATGTAAGATATACAATTTGATAACATTACATAAAAATAAAAACATTCTCAAAAAAAAATCTGAAAATAAAGACATAAAATGTTTATGGCTGTTTCTAGGTGGGTGAAGACCTATTCATTTTACTTTTTCTTTTAACTCTGATCGGAAATGTCCATGACTTGAGTAACATGAAAAGAAAGAAAACTTCATGGAAAAATTAAGTGATAAAATATACAATTCTTACAAGCAGAAGGAGAACTAAAATATACCATCTGCATTCATCATTAAAGTTGAGTGATGCCAATCAGAATCAGGGCTGTGCTACTGGCAAATTTAAAAGCACTATTTATGTATTCTAGAATCATTTACTGCTGTTTCACTTAACCCAATTTTTTTCCTTTTTTCAGACTGAAAATTTTTGACCCAAAGTCTTCAATTGTTTCCAACATCTCCCTCAAATTCCTGCAATGCCTCTACATCACAAAAGATTTGCACTTAAGTTTTCCCTGAAATTATTTGTCCCTCTAAGCTAAAGAATGTTCCTAATCGTGCTAGTCATTTGTCTCTTTTTTTTTTCTTTTATTTCTTTTTTCCCACTCTAGCCAATTCTATTCTGAGGAAGAAAGTAATTCATTTCAACTACTGATTTATCAGGTACTATACTTTTCATATACTTTGATCCTCAGAATAACCCTGCCAAGTCCTTTTTTTTTTTTTTTTTTTTTTTTTTGTGGTGCTGGGGATTGAACCCAGGACCTTGTGCTTGTGAGGCCCTGCCAAGTACTTTCAATTCACATTTGACAGGTGTGGAAATCAAGTGTCAAGAGGTAGAAGGACTTGCCCAGGATTGTAAAACTAGTTAAGTGATCCATCCAGGACTGCGCTCTGGATGTACTTTCCAATATACTCAGAGATAGTTATTTAAGAATTAGGTGGAATTTCACCCTCCATGCTTCCCCTCTCCAATCTCCATCAAAGTTTCAGAACATGCTGTTTACTTTGTTAAAAAGGTGATTCTATCCTCTTCAAACCATGTGCCTGGGTATCACCCTGCATAGTATAAAAGCCCAAACAGTGATCAGCTTGGTTCCTGAGGCCATATTCAGACTTATAAGATCATTTTTACATTGGTTTATTATCTCTCCTCTGCTTCCACAGTACTTACTTTGTACATTATGTATTATTTCATTTAAAGGCATCTCCTTACCAAGCAATATGCCTGGGAACCTGGTTATGCAGTGGTAAGTAAGCCACAAGTCCTACCTTGGAAGGGCGCAGAGTTGAACGCCCTTGTACACGGTGTAATATGATGTTAAAGATTTGGAGTGAAATCAAAGGAAGTCAGCATACCTTATCTTGAAGGATCACAGAAAGCTCTGGAACAGGTGGCACTGAACCAGGTTGAAAGTGGGAATAAATCATTCAAAGAGGGGGGAAGCATAGCAACCTCAAGGAGCAGGAAGGCTCAAGAGCACAGGGAATGGACGGTGTGTTCAGAGCTGGAGGAACAGAGACGGGGTGGGCAGGGGGAGGTGGAAGAGGTTAATCTGGACAGGCAGGAGCGACAGACACTCGAGTGAAGGGCTTCTGGACTGCCTCTTCCCACCGCCAGACCTCTCCCAGCCCCTTTGGTCCTGGCCTAGTGTGGAAGCCACCTCGCTGGTTTCCACCAGGAGCAGCTTTCTCCTGCCCTGAAGTCACGGGCTGGCATATGCCACAAAGCAGGTCAGCCAACGGATGCGAAGGTCAGAAAATGACTTTCCGTCAACATTTGTCCCCGCTCAGTGCCCTCCACCCCCATGACATTAACAAGAAAATAAGAACGCCCGCCCAGCTGTCCTGCTCGATGTCACGGGAAAATTATCTTCCACTAAGGATCTGTAATTGTTCTTCCCTGAGCCGTGACCTAAATTTAGTGGCACTGCGGAGGGAGCCCTGGCCAACAGGATTTCCCTGAGAACACCATGAAGTTCCTGGATCAATTCAATTCCTTAACTAGAAAGAGAACGAGCAGCCAGGACTTTTTTTTTTCTTCTTCTTCTCCATTCTTTACTGAATCATTTGTTTGTTTAGTTTAACCAGAATTTTCCGAGGATCCAGTCTGAGACTCAGTTAGGAAAAGAGACAGCACAGCTCATTCAAATATTTCCTGCAGCTTCAACTCGGAGGCAGAAACCGAATTACACTAAGTGGATCTGACTTTCTTGCCATTAAGGACCCTGGGTTTACCCACTGGATTCAGCCTGAGGAGAAGAAATGCCCTGGATGTGGGCAGGGTGACTTCGGGTGAAATGAAGAGACATCAGCTTGGTAAAGGATGAGGAGAAAGGAGGGGGAAAGAAAATGAAATAAAACACAGTAACAAGTAAAATACAAATGTGGTCAAAGTCCCCAGTGGAAATCGATGGGTAATAAAGCTCATGGAAGGAAGGGGACTAATGTAAATGCTTCTCTCTTCCCAAACACCTTCATAATGACAAGCTATCTGGGGGCCAGAAAGGGGAAGTGATTTTCCTGGGAGCACAGTTTCTAAAGAGCTGAGCCAAATGTAAGCCACGTTTTCTGACTTCAGGTTCAATGTTCCTTCACCCCAATGCTAATTCTTGCTTTTTGACAGTGCAGCCTACTGACAAGGGAAGAACAAAGCAGTCCTGAAACTTCCCAGACTGATATTCACACGATCTGAACCAGCTCTCAACAGCATCCCTCACATTTTGACAGTAGTCCCCAAAAAAGAATCCTCATGTCTGGATGTCCTGATGACTGATGTCTTACCACTTAGTGGGCCGTGCACCCAGAGGTGAACAGAGATGGCAGACCACAACACACCCTGGGAGGCTAGAAGATGCACACATATGGATCATAATTTTTTATTGACATCATGATGTCACTCAGTTGCATTTCACAGCAAATTTGTGAGGTGGACTGAGCAGATCACATGATCTCCATTGTGTAAATGTGGGTTTTTTGTATTTTTGTTTTGTTTTTTTGGTACTGGAGATTGAACTCAGGGACACTCGGCCACTGAGCCACATCCCCAGCACTATTTTGTATTTTATTTAGAGACAGGGTCTCACTGAGTTGCTTAGGACCTCGCTAAGTTGCTGAGGCTGGCTTTGAACTCGCCATCCACCTGCCTCAGCCTCCCAAGTGCTGGGATTACAGGTGTGCACCACCGCGCCGGGCTCCATTATGTAAGCGAAGAAACTAAAGTTGAGAGGTTTGGGCCATTGACCCAGGGTCACAAAGATAGTGAGCAGCGGAACCCAGCATGAAGGTCAGAGTGTGGGGCTCCTTGGCTAGGGTTTTTCCCATCTACTATAATAACTGTCAAGGCTCTGCTTTTAAGATTACAAAAGCCTTATGTCAAACGATGACTGTAGCAGGGACCTTGGCATCTGAAATGGATATCCTTGGGAAGAAGTATCACACTATCTTGGATGAAAAGTCTCCCACCGTAAGTCACATTTAGGGTCTCATCTCCTTGATGTCCTTACCTGACGGAGGCAACATTAGCCAGGTCATTTATCCCATTTTGACATCCATTCTTCTGAGTGGAAGATGCACTTGTACAAATTATGAAGTCTTATTGTCTACTTTACTCCACAACTGTCCAGAGAGGTCAATGAGACATGGTAGATAAAATTGACTTTCAAGTATAAAGTGCTTCACAAACTCCAGCATGCTCCTAGTACTTGATGGCCTAGGTAGCGTGTTCACGTGCACTATCCCAGGTGACCCAACAACCACATACTGGACAGGCATTTTTTCCTCCCAGTCCATGGATGAGTCAACTGCAGAGTAGTATTTTCACCCCGTCAAAAAGTTGAGCTTGGGCATATTAAGAGATTCTTGCCCAAAGTCAATATAGTGTAGATTCACATTGGACTTAGAGCAAAGTCTTTCTCTCTTGAGCAAAACACAAACTCAGAAATGTTTCAGGCTCACATTACCACATGGGGAATATAAATGAAAGAAGCAGGCTGGCATAAGAAGCCACATGGCTTAGTGTTGGGGAAGCAGCAGGGACTGGTGAGGCCTGTAGAAAACGAGAGGAAACATGTTCAGTGAACAGGGCAGCAGCTGATTGTTGCCATGCAACATGAAGCCCAGAGTTTTTAGAACTTCGTTGAAGAAACAGAAACCAGAAACCTGTATTTTCTTGCAAAACTATCCCAATTTGAAAATATTCATGATTAACTTAAATATGACACATTTTCTTGGATCGACACTCTACTGGTTCCCATGCTCTGTAAACAGTTTGCTTCCTGATGTCACACGCTGTTTTAAACTACACTGTGACAACTCAGGTATGCAAAGGAAAAGCTGTGTGTCACCAATGGAGTGATTGTGCACACATTCTCCAGAACCAAGTGGTCTGGATTCAGAGCCTAGTTCTGACATTAACCAGCTAGCTAAACTTGGACAAGACATTCTGCTTCCCTGTTCCTCAGTTTCCCTGCCTATAAAATGGGAGTTGTAACACCTCTCTCTGTTGTTGTGATTAGCAAACAAAGGGACATATGTAAAACACTTGCAAATAGCTCCTGATACACAGTGACAGTTCTGTGACCATCAGGGCTCATCAGCATACCCTGGAATGTCTTTCTCTACACAGCAACTCAATCATGCTTATTCTGTAGCTAATGTTCATGTCCCATTCTCATGCTCCTCCTGGTTAGATGAGCCTGAGGTTACTCTGTTTATTGTGACCTCCAAAAAGACAAAGCAAGTCCAAACACATCCCCAGGGATCCAGCCATCTAACCGGGATTGATCACCCAGTTTCCCCTAGACCCCAGCCAGCGCTTCTCTATTCACAGCTGTGCTGAAGAGCTTCCTTCCTGGCTTGTGTCTCCTAAAAGGGGGAACTATTGCAAGGTCTCTAAGAGGAAGGAAAGGGGGCCTTTTTAATGAGCTTTCTCTTTTGAATGACGCCATCACAGATCTGATTCATTTCCATGAATTGAAAAAAAAAAAAAGGCAGGGTAGATGGTCAGTCTCAGCAAGGAATGCACAGGGCTGCCAGGACAGCACGGACGAGAGGAAAGCTGAAGTTGGAGAAAACAGCCATGTAAACTTGGCCATCCACCACCACCCACGTTCAAGCCAGGAGCTGAGGTCGAAATCTAAATTTAAAATGGAGGCGGCTAAAGGTCTGCTTCCATGGTTGGCAGCCAGAAACCAAAAGAGAGATGGAAATAGTCCAATATGGAATGTGCCAACTGGTATATCCAGAAGTTTTCCAGAAAGGGTCTCCTGTTTGCAAACTTATTTCTGACAGTGACCGTCCACTAGTCTGACCGTGATGTGTGTGTGTGTGTGTGTGTGTGTGTGTGTTTGTGTGTGTGTAATGACAAACACGAGTGAAATTTCACAAACCGGAGGTAAACTATCAGATGTGTACCATGGCCTCCTATAAAGGTCTCCTCTGTGATAAACCAGTGTGTCCCTTTGGAGACCGAAGAATAGCTAGAACCCCACAGAGTCAGGAGGCCATTATTTATCCAGTACCTTGCACGTTGCAGTCCTTATATTTAGGTGGTTAATACATTAGTTTATCTCTCCTCATGGACAGAGTATCCCATCTGAGGCAGATGGTATTAAGTGCACGTTACAGAGGTAGAGACTGGCCTGAAGAAGTCTTCTCTTTTGCCAAGACTGTGCAACTCCTGAATGAAATTTAAGTTAGGCCTGACATCTCTAAAAGCCCAGGCACAGTGGGATGCAGTGGCACATGCCTGTAATTCCAGCAAATCAGGAGGCCGAAGCAGGAGGAAAGCAACTTTGCGTCCAGCCTGGGCATCTTAGGGAGACCATGACTCAACAACAACAACAATAAGAAAAGAGCTGGAGATGCAGCTCAGTGGTAGAGGACCTCTGGGTTCAATCTTTAGCACCACAAAGACGGGAAGAAAAAAATCCTGCTTTCTTTTAAGTGCCCCACACCACTTCCAAAAGAATCGCATGATAAACAAGAAGTTTTTGCTTATAGATTCCAAATTAGGGCACTGCTACCAAATAGTTACTTACATACAATATTTCTCTCCTTCAGTCCATTCCCGACTCAGTGGCCAGAATGTTCTATCCCTAAATGGTATTTGTCCTGAAATACTTGACTTTTTAAAAAAGTATTTCAATAACTCCCCATTGCCCATAAAATAAGAGTGCCTTAGCAAGACCCTTCTCAACCTTTGGGCAACCTACTTCTTTAAACTCATCCTCTACACTAAATAAAATGTTGCCAGTATCAAAGACACACAAGGTCCTTAACCTTTGCCCAAACCACCAACCACCTTCATTCCATTGAATTTGTTTACTTCTGCTGAAATTGTTTACTTCTGACTTTTCAGGACCTAATTAAAAATTCTGTCTGAATAAAGGTTTCGCTGACATATCACTGTCCACTCACTTCCCTGGCCAGATACCTTCCTTCCCACTTTTGTGATTCCACAGTGGATCTGCTGTCAGTGGACATGCTCCATTGTTGGCAGGAATGGCTCTCTGAGAGCTGATGAACTTCTTCATGCCTAGGTCACAGTGTACTCATCCCTGATACCCAGCCCAGAGCCGAGTCATGGTGTCTGCAACTTATGTGTCTGTGTGTGTGTAAGGAGGTAACATAGGAAAGAAGGGAGGGAGGGAGGGAGGGGTGAGGGAGGAAGGAAGGAGGGAAGCAGGAAGGAAGGAGGGAAGGAAGGAAGGAAAGAAGGAGGGAGGGAGGGAGGGAGGGTGCATGTCGATTCTGTTTTTATAAGTAAAAGAGATTTTAATTAAAATAATTGCTCCGAAGTAAAAAGTCTTCCAAATTTTGTTGCAGAAAATTGATTCCTGGTCCAGGTTCCACCACTTTGTGATATCTCATCCAGGGCATATATGTGTGTATGAGCCTCAATTTCCCTAAACTGATCACAGTCCATTGCCTGCCTCTAAGTGCTTAAATTCTGCAGAGCCTTGTTTCTGTCAATTCTGCCAACGCTAATTTTATCCAGCTAAAGTGAACTCGGTTCTGGCAACTGGGAAGCCAACTCAGGTGAGAGCAGGCGACTCTCGGGCAGGTCATTTACTTTCCTGTCACCTGTGTTCTGGCTGTGCCTGTGCAATCCCAAAGCCTTCCCCTACACCACTTTTGGAAGACAAATGTTCCTCTCTGGGTCAACAGGTGTCGCTATTGAGCAATACAAACATGCCTCCATGACCCCATCTTTTTGATGCTGAAAATCCTGGTTGATTGGAAGACCCACCCTCTGTTCAGTCTTCTATCTCCAAGTAAGCTAAACATCTAATTAGGGTTATAACCAAAGATGCATGGTGCCCTCAAAGGCGGTGCATAGAAGGAAGAAACTATCATTATTTCCATTTGCAGGAAATACATTGGGTATTTGCAGGGTGACATGGTACAGCAAGAGCAGCCTTGTTGCTGGAGTCAGAAGCCCCTGCTTTGCTCGCATGCAGCCTCCCTAACCAATCGCCACTAGCACAATGGACTCAAGCCACAGGTGCCAACCCAGCAAGCTGGAACAGGAGAGGAAGAGGTTGCAGGTTACTAAAAGACCTGATTACTGGTTTTGTAACAACAGCCAACGTTTAGTGCCCCTCTGCCAAACCCTCTGTGTGTATGATTGCATTTAATTCTCATGTGTGTCAAATGGCTTAAGTACTATTTTGATCCCTGCTTGGATGGGAAATGGAAACACTGAAAGGTTAAGCTACTTGCCCAACACCACACAGCTGGAATGTTGTGGAACCAGAATTCAAACTTCAGGAGGGTTGGCCCAAGGTTTTACATGCTAAACTGCCACACATACTGCCTCTCACAGTGGCAGGCTCCTACCTATGACACTGTAAGTAGAAATAGTGCACTGATGTCAAAGTCACAAAATGTCACCTGCAAAAACACTGGAAAACTTGGCAGAGGTGAAGCTCTGATCCATGTACAATAAAACAGGGCTTGTTACAAAGGCTCTCAGCTCTGCCACTGTATTCAACAAAGCAAAGCCCACTCATCCCTCCCCTTTAAATTAGGTCTCCCCACGGCGTGATGGGGCCTTTTAACCATTTCCAAGCCTTACTCACTTGCTCCAAGGATATTTCTAAGGGTCTGCAGTAAATGCACACAACTCAATCACTTGCATGATCATTTAACATTTGAGCGCCTGTTCTTTCCTCTGGGTTTCTAAGAAAGTAGATGTAGTTATTATAAAAGGTTCTCAACAGCGAAGGGAAGAAGACAGTTCAGAAAGGGATGTGGGTAGATAATCAGGTTGCCAGAACCTTCCCTTTCCTGAGTCCCGGGATTCCAGTTCCTAACAATGTCAGTGAAGATCCTAACAGGTGCCCTTGTTGAGTGACACCACTTGAGAGAGGCTGCAGAATCTGCAACTGAGAGCATTTACATCCTGGCTTTGTCCCCTTGTGTGAGCTACAAAAGCAGTTTCAGCCTCAATGTCCTCATCTGTTAAGTGGGGATGAGAGGCTAGTTTGAAAGATAAAACTAATTAATGTACACGAAACACTCAGAACACTGCTCGTTACAGGTGGAGAATTTAATGCCAGCTATTACTATTGCTCAGACTTTGCATCATGAGCTTAATTGGCATCATCTTTTTCTTCCTGACACTGCATATCATGAACTCTTTTTAAAAATGGATTTTATTACATAGAGCATTATAGTTCCACAAAAATTTGAGCAGAAAATATAGGAATTACCCACATACTTCCTACCCAACTCATGCATAACTTCTGTTGTTGTCTATATTCCCACCAAAGTGGGACATTAGTTACAATTCATGAATCTGCACTGACACATCATACTCACCCCAAATCCAAAGTTCACCTTTGGGTCCACTCTTGGTGGTGTACCTTCTGTGGGTTTGGACAAATTTATAAAGACATGTATCCACCATTATAATATCAAACAGACTATTTTCACTGCCCTAAAATCTCCTGTGCTCTACTTATGTGTGAGAACAGGCCAGATATACAGGTTTGCAGATTGGCTTCTTTCACTTGGTAATAAACATCTAAGTTTCCTCCATGCTTGTTCATGGATTTACAGCTCCTTTCTTTTTTAATGCTGAGTAGTTCCTTATCTGACATGCCACAGTTTATTTACCCATTCAACTTCAAAGGATATCTTGTTTGCTTCCAAGTTTTGGCAGTTACGACCAAGGCTACTGTAAACATCTATGTGCAGATTTTGTATAGACATAAGTTTTCAACTTTGGGTAAATACCAAGGATCACACATCAAAAGTATGTTCATAAAAATTGCCGACTGTCTTCCAAAGTGACTGTATTGGTTTTGCATTCCCATCTACAGTGAACCAGATTTCCTGTTGCTCCACATCTTCACCATCATTTGATGTTGTTGTGGTTTTGCATTTTAGCCTCTAACATGGATGGCAGTGGTGTCTCATTGTTGGAATTTGCATTTCTTAGGTGACACATAATAATATGGAGCCTGTTTTTATACACTTGTCATCTCGTAACTTCTTTGATGAGGTGTGTGTTAATATATTTGGACCAATTTAAAATTCTCTTTTGGGTTTCCTGTGTATATTTTGGATAACAATCCTTTGTCAGATATCTTTTATAAATATTTTCTCCCAGTCTGTGGTTTGACTTCTCATTCTCTTGACTGCATTTCGCAGAGCAGAAGTTTTTAATGTTAATGAAATCCAGCTTATCAATTATTTCTTTCACAGATCATGCTTTCAGTGTGGCATATTTAAATAAAAAATTGCTACATTCCCAAGGTCATCCAGGTTTTGCTTGTTATATCTAGGAGTTTTCATAGTTTTGTAATTTAATTTAGGTCTAAGATCAATTTTGAGTTAATTTGGGTGAAAGATTTCAAGTTCATGTCTGGATTATTTTATTTTTCTCTGCATGTGAATGTCCAGTTGTTCCACCATCATTTGTTGAGAAGGCTGTCTTTGCTGTATTATGTTGTTTTTGCTCCTTTATTAAGGAGTTGTCAAGATCAGCTGACTATATGTATATGGATTTATTTCTGGAATCTCTATTCTATTGATCTATTTGTCTATTTTTTTAACTAATACCATACTATCTTTATTACTTTAGATTTTTAGTAAGCTTTGATGTTGAGTGGTATCAGTCCTCCAACTTTATTCTTTAAAGATGAGTTGGCTATTCTGAGTCTTTTACTGTTACATATGAATATTAGAATTAGTTTTTGGATACTTATAAAATAATTTGCTGAGAAGTTGATTGAATTTGCATTGAATCTATAAATCAAGTTGGCAATATTGACAACATTGCCTTCCTATCCATGAACATGGATTATCTCTTCATTATTCAATTCTTTGATTTCTTTCATTTGATTTTTGCAGTTTCATTTTGTATATATTTTGTTTACTTTACATGTATACATATTTCATTTTGAGTTCTATTGTAAATTACGTTATTTTTAATACTGAATTCCTTTTATTCACTGCTAGTGTATAGGAAAGAACTTGACTTTCAATACTAACCTGATAACCTGAAACCCTTCCATGGCCATTTATTGGCCTCAGGATTTGTTGTTTTTGTTGTTAATTATGATGGATTTTCTACATAGACAGTTATGACATCTGCAATGACAGATTTCTTTCTTCACCATCAGTATATTTTTATTCTTTTTCTTATCTTATTTTACTATCTAGGACTTCCAATTTAACATTGAAAAAGAGTTGAGAGGGAACATGTTTGTCTTGTTCGTAATCTTAGTGGAAAAACTTCTAGTTTCTTAACATTTAGTGTGATATTGCCTGTCCATTTTGGCAGATATTCTTTATGAAGTTGAGGAAGTTCTTCTCTATTATTAATTTACTAAGAATTTTTATCATGAATGTGTGTTGGATTTTTGTTAAATGCTTCCCCCACTACCCCATATATTGATATGATCATGTGATCTTTCCTCTTAGCCTCATAGTGCAATGGATTATATTAGTTATATTAGAATTTCAAGTGTTCAATCAGCCTTTCATACCTGAGATAAATCACAATTGGTTGTGGTGCATAATTCTTTTCATGCACTGTTGGATTTGATTTATTAGGATTTTGCTGAGAGTTCTAGATTTTTGTTCATGAGATATTAAACTCTAAAGTCTGTGCCAATGAGGTGCAAACTTCATGAGTGTTTCTCAGTTCCTGTCTACCCCTTAGGTGGTTCAGGATGGGTATAGTGAACTTAGTTGGTTTTTTTTTTCCTCAGATCAGTTAGGTTTTAATAAAACTTCATCAAGGTGAGCTCTAGTTTTCCCTCGAGGGCAGACTTTGTGAAAAATAGGTTCTATATTTCAAAATCGTTTCTTCTCCCTCTCCCATCAGAGGCACAAGGGTTTTTTTTTCACAATATGCGCTGTGAGAACCTCTTAGAGCTCCCAGAGGTAGAACTCACAAAACTATGGGGTCCAGGAGATTTTCCCTTTCAAGCTGTCCATATCAATTCCTCGATTAGAGTTCAGGTCTTCCTAATCTGGCATTGGTTCCCATGGATGCTTCAGCTCATAAGTTTCTATTTCAGTAAATTGTCCTTCTTTTTATCTGCTCCCAAATCTCCAATTTTTGGGGTTAGTGATTTGACCTGAGACCTCTCTTCTCTATGGATTCAAGAATAGGTATTATTTAGTTTGTTCAGCTTTTTAGTTGTTAGGGTGAATTGGTGACTTTCAAGCTTCTTACATGTACGACAAGAAATCAGAAGTCTCCTGGAATTATCTTTGTTAACACTACTAACCATCCTATGAGGTAGATATTATAATTTTCACCAATTCACAGGTATGAAAACTGAGGTTCTGAGAGCTGCACTCTAAGCTATGTAGCTTCACTCTAAGCTACATAGTTAGTAAGAAGTTGACCTGAGTTTCAAATCCAGGTCAATCCAACTCAAAAAGCAGGGCTCTTAACCATTATTCAATAATGCCTCCTTTTTAAGCTGTCAGGAGGTCCAAATGAGAAAAGGGAAGAACACCCAGAAATTGGGAAACAGTGACCTGTTTCATTGGTTTGGTAGGGGAAAGGTTGTGGAAGAGAGAAAGTAGTACATAGGTAGACAGTGATGAACTTCATGAAGAAACATTTAGAAACCACTGAGGTGTCAAAGAGATGTGCTATCTCTTCCTGGAAGTGGCTCACTGTTTCCTGAGGGCCCCACCCAAAAGGCCACATTTAGCCTCCTCCTATATTTACTTCATTTCAACTGGTTGCCTCTTGCCTTTCTCCTATCACACTCTAATTGAGCTTTTTAAATACAACCTAATAAATACAGCCATGCCAAATGGCAAGTAGGTTAATTTGATGACCCTAGAAATCAATGCCTCCAGAATGGTCTTGCAATACTAGGCATTATCTAATGTGATATCACTCTGGTCCAAGACATCATCTTCTCACCCCTGATTTCTGCAGTCATTATCTAACAGGTTCCCTTCCATTTATAATAATCATCTCCCAATCAACTCTCTGGTCTGTATCTAAAGTGACCTTTGCCAAGCACAAATCCAATAATCTCATTCCTCGCATTTTCTAATACCTGATTTCCATCACTCTTAGATAACATCTAAATTCTTAACAGGAAGTGTCTCATGGACTACAAAGTTCAAGCAATTCTCTTTATGTTAAAGTAACTTCCTTTGTTGTACTTTATGAATGTTTACTTAAGTTTTGTGGTTACCACAAAGATATCAGAGCCATCCCAAGAAAACTCAGGGTTTGGGATGGATACTGAAAAAAAAAAAAAAAAAAAAAAAAAAAGAAATATCTCATGTAAAGTCCCCGTGATGAGTGGGAACATGGACATTCAAAGACCATAAGTCTAAAAGGAGGGTGATGGATAGAAGATTGGGAAGTAATATGGCTTAGCATTTTTCAACTACAGAGTTAATCTCAATTTGCAACTTTACCCTTCCTTGGAGATTATTTGATTCATCTCAGTAAATGACAATCCCATTAATCCAATGGTTCACATTAAAAATCCTAGAGTCAGTCACCTTTGACTTCTTTCTTCCTTTCACACTCCTGACCTTCAAGTAAATTTTGACTGCTTGACCTTCAAAATAGCTTAACCAACACTGCTGTCAGCAGCCTCGTCCAGGCCACTTTCTTCTTTCTTGGAAAACCATCTAGAGGCTTCCTTGGTGATATTGTTCCCATAACACCCTTGCCTCCTGAGTGAATCTACCAAAAGGCAAGTCACAATGGATGACTTCTCTGCTCAGAAATTTCTGGTGCATTCTCATCTCACTGAGACTAAAATCCACAGTTCTCACTATAGCATACACAGTTCTACATAAAGCTGCTCTGCTTTCTGCTCCCATATGCTACCCAAACTCACCTCTCCTTTCTTTCAACTCTAGCCCTCTGTCCTCCTTCTTCCTCCTTCTACACCTCAAATGCACCCCTACCTTGAGGTCTTTATCACCATTTCTTCTCAGATATTCTCCCCCCAGATACCCACATGACTTTCTTTCTAGCTTCATTCAAGTGTCAGCTCAAATGTCACTTTATTAGAGAAACCATCCCTGATCTCTTACCAAGAGTGTAACTAGTCATTGTTCCTTTTTCCATTCTCTTGTCTGAATTTTCTTCTCATCACTCCCACCATCTGGCATATTCTTATGTTGTGTCTGTTGCTCTCCTCCCCAACCTACCCTAGCACAACATAAGCTGTGTAAAGGCAAGAACTATATTTGCTAATTTTCTATTTTATCCTCTATGCCAAGAAAAATCCCTGCAATGTAGACAGTGCTTAAGACCTTTGTGATATTGACAAATGAATGTCTGTTAACTAAAAAAACCAAAACTGAATTCATAAGACCAGTGTTGTTTTCGATTATATTGATGCGTTGTGGAGTTTGATTTATAGAAGTTGCTCAATAAACATTACTGAATTAATGAGTGAGTGGAAAAATAAATGAATGATCTGGAAATGTGAGGCAGGGCTACATGCCAACTAAGAAGGTCATCTGTGAAGAACCAGTGGAAGCCCTATTTTAGGGGTCCAAGATAAGATTCTGCACAAGACAATTGGATGTGGATAAGGGAGCATCCTGGAATTCAGAAGCAGGTCACAGATTGGGCCTATAGAATGGGTCATTTATATTTTATACCAGAATGTGAGAGCCTGTGAGCTTTCTCCAGCCTCTGATGAGGATCAGTTTTTAAAGCAGGTAGGAGAGACTGTCCTATTGAGTCCTCTGGCTCCACGTAGCTGGGGAAGGCAATGCCTGTGCTGTACTTGTGGTATTTCTGAGTTGGATTTTGATTTTCCCAGACTGTCTCACTTAGGTGGTCAGAGGGACTGATGGTCCACGGGGAGCCACATGGCCTGGCCTGAATGTGAGCCCGGCCTGCCACAGGGGCTCTGTGCATTCCGGGATGATTGACAACTGTGCAGGCTGATAGGAGAGCCACATTTTGCTGAGACACCTGAAATGCAAATAGAAAGAGCCTGCTTCGCTCCAACGGCGTCATCACCTCCACCTCTGCAAGAAGCCAATCAATAATGATTTTAGCTACAACACTAGGTTCCAAGGATTTGAGCTGGAAAAGATGTCTTGATACAAAGAGTGAAAGTAAATGGAGGAGAGAAGAAATATCATCCAAATTTCAGAGAACATAAATAATGAGATGTCTGCTGTGTATCTGAGGGCAACAGGATGAGGGGGACAGAAACGGAGATAGGCCCAGTGATATCAGCCTCAATTCCAGTACCTACACACAGTGCGACATTGAAATGACACTTAAGATTTCTAAGCCTCCTTATCCAAAAAAGTACTGTTTCCTATATATCCTCATAAAACTAATTAAGAGGTTAGTTAATAGCAGCAACATCTGCAAACTATTTTATGAAGTACTTAGCATACTCATTTGTTATTATAACCTTATTAATCCTACAGAGAGGATTAGTATTCTAATTTTACAGAGGAGGAAAGCAAAGACATGGAAGTGCAGGTGCCTGCCCCAGGTCACATCCTGCCTTTCAGAGTCCTCTACGTGTGTGGACCATGCTCCAGGGAGCATTATCTATACAGAAAATAAGCAAACACTTTTTGTCAATAACCAGAACTACACCAAACATCTCTCAGTGTGGGCTCTCTACTAAGAAATCTGGATTACAGGAGTGTCTGATTCTACCCCATTCTCCAACTACCCCTTTATATTGTCGTCTGGAAAATGTATGCAGAAGGACTAAGGACAAAAGATAAACAGGGTCCTGGTTATCCTGAGCTGGGGTGCTGCTCTGACCTTATTAAGCGGGAGTTACATGGCCTGGTTAATAGACTGGAAACCTCCACCAATACTATTTCCAAATTTTATTATTAAACCACAGAAGACAAATGTAAAGGAGTAGAGGACACAGACACACACACACACACACACACACACACACACACACACACTTCTAGAGGGACTTGCGTTGTCAAGAATGGGGAAAAGAGAGGAGAGAAATCCCAGGTGGGTAACCATTCAACAACTGGTGAACCCAGGCAGTGGTCAGCAGGGCAAGATCAGAGGGAGGCAAGTGAGCCCAGGGTGAGCAGCTTAATGAGGCACGTCTTCTCAGAGCCCTGAACCTGAAGGAGTGAATGCTTTTGGAAACATCAAACCCTTTGAGCCCCACTTTGCTGTCACTCTGGCTCTGTATTCAGTATCATAAAACCAAATCAATGAGATCAGTAAAATTCTGCTCATAGGAAGGTTTAGTTGGAAAGAGAGGTGGAGATCTGGATCTCCCTACAACAGGAAGGATGGACTTACTCTTGGTCCTACCATTTACCATTCCTCTGGACTCTAGGTCCTTCTCAAAGTTTGTTTTGCATATGCATATGAACAAATTAGGGATCTTGTTAAATCATATTCTGATTCAGTAAGTCTGAGAAAGAACCCAAGATGTTGAATTTCTAACAAGCCCTCTGGTGATGTTGATTGGTGTTATTCCACCTACCACTCTCTGAATAGCCAAACCCCCAAGTGATGATCCTCAAGTTCAAGTGACAATATGTATTAATTAAGTTCTACAGCCAAGTCATTGCAAAGGAAGGGGAATAAAATCTCTACAGGGAACGGGCTTCGACAAAGGTCATTTGAAAGGAGGGACTCAAGAGCATGAAGTGTCTGTTCAGTTCCTTAGCTCATTTATTGATAGGTTTATTGTTTTTTTATGTTAAGTTCAATGTTAAGCTTTTTGAGTTCTTTAAATATCCTAAAGATTAATGCCTTATCTGAGGTACAGGTGGTAAAGATTTCTCCCCATCTGTAGGCTCTCTCTTCACATTATTGATTGTTTCTTTGGCTGAGAAGAAGTTTTTTAGTATGAACCCATCTCATTTATTGATTCTTGATTTAACTTTTTCGCTTTAGGGGTCTCTCTAAGGAAGTCAGATCATAGGCTAACATGGTGAAGATTTAGACCTACTTTTTCTTCTGTAGGTACAGGATATCTGTTCTAGAGCCTAAGTCTTTAATCCACTTTGAGTTGAGTTTCATGCAGGGTGAGAGATACAGGTTTAATCTCAAATACTTCACAGAAGAACAAATACAATTGACAAATATATGAAAAATGTTCAACATCTCTAGCAATTAGAGAAATGCAAATCAAAACTGCTCTAAGACTTTATTTCACTCCAATCAGAATGGCAATTATCAAGAATACAAGCAATAATAAATGTTAGCACGGATGTGGGGGAAAAGGTACACTCATACATTGCTGGTGGGAATGCAAAATGATGCAGCCATTATGGAAAGCAGCATGGAGATTCCTCAGAAAACTTGGGATGGAGCGACCATTTGACCCAGCTATTGCATCCTTTGGTTTATACTCAAAGGACTTAAAATCAGCATATTACAGTGGATGCAGTCACATCAATGTTTATAGCAGCTCAACTCACTATATCTAAATTATGGAACCAACCTAGATGCCCTTCAGCAGATGAATGGGTAAGGGAAAAAAATACACACACACACACACACACACACACACACACACACACACAGTGGAATATTACTCAGCTTTAAAGAAGAATGAAATTATGGCATTTGCAGATAAATGGATGGAGTTGGAGAATATCATGCTTAGTGAAATAAGACAAACCAAAAAAACCAAAAGTCAAATGTTTTCTCTGATATGCAGATTCTAATTCACAATGAGGGGGTGGGGCACTAGGGAAGAATAGAGTTACTTTATATTAGGTAGAGGGGAGTGAAAGGAGGGGAAGGTGCATGGGGGTAAAAAGAATATAGAGAAACAGACATCTTATGTATATACATGACTGTATGACCAGTGTGATCCTACAATATGTGCAATCAGAAAAACAAGAAATTATATTCCATTTACATATGATTTATCAAAGTGCATAAATGGGGCTGGAGTCGTGGCTCAGTGGCAGAGCACTTGCCAAGCATGTGTGAGGCCCTGGGTTTGATTCTCAGGACCACATATAAATAAATAAAATAAAGATCTATCAACATCTAAAAAATTTCAGAAAATTCATAAATGCCTTGTGTTGTCATGTGTTACTTTTTAGAACAAATAAAATTTCAGAAAAAAGAGCCTGAAGGAAAAGGAATCCATAGGTCTCCAGATATAGGCAGAAGTGTTGGGAAGACATAAGAGTCAGGAACTTGAGACAGGTCAGCTTGTCTCCATCTGTTCTCTTTCCAAATTTCCTCTTTTCAGGTCTGACCATCCTGACCTCAGGAAGACTTGAATCATCTCCTAGTGAGACTCAAATGGCACCTTTGTGCATATATCAACTCTGCAAAATTCCTGATAAACTATGTACACACAATGAAAGGAAAGAGTTTTGAAGAGTGGTCAGCACAGAATTTTTAAAAATAGGGGCTTACTTTGCTTTTTAAATGAATCTTTAGAATATTTTTCAAAGAGTTTAAATAATAAAGATCAAACCCACAAATATCTATCATATAATGGTGCTATCAATTGTCAGCTTAAAATTCACTTGGAAATGCCTTTTATCATCAACAGCACCATCTCCTGAACCTAGGTCTTTGTACTTTTAGCTGTGTGACCTATAGAAGTTTCCTAGAAAGTTTTTTAGCTCTGCTTCATATAACTACCTTGGGCTAGTGTTGCTCCAGAATCTGTTCTACATTTGTTAAGAACAGTGTACAATTAAATTCAGAGGTACCAGTTAGCAGGAAGTGGCTTCATTTGTCAGAATTCTAGCCAATCATCTTCCAGGCAGCAGCCCAGGGATGGTACTTTCTAATTTAAACGACATGTTCACAGTTTTCTGTGTGTACTTACAATGTGTCCTAATATAGATGATCTCAAGTAGAAGGAGGGAAAATTACTGGAACTTCTTTTCTCAAAATAGTATCTTCAAGCTAGGCATGGTGGTATACCTCTAACCCCAGCTAGTTGGTAGGCTGAGGCAGGAGGATTGAAGGTTTGAGGCCAGCCTCAGCAACTAGCAAGGTCTTAAGAAACTTAGTATCTCAAAATAAAAAATAAAAAAGGTTAAGGATATGGCTCAGTTGTTAAATAACCTTGGATTCAATCTCAGGTACCAAAAAAAAAAAAATGGTATCTTCATTCAGGGAATGTGCAGCAGCATTATCAATGCCTCCTTATGTTCAACAGGATGCTTTAAGAATAATTTCTAAGTTTCTTAGTTTATTAAATAAGTCATTATTTCAAAAGGAATCCATTAAAAGCTTAAGGTGATGTTAAACTCAAGCTGACCTGATAGAGGAGAATCCTCATGCACAACTTTTAAGTCACACAAACTACATTATCTTGACACTTTGCTCATCTGCAAGCAGGAGAAAGTTTCTGTCTTATGATTAGGAAGAGTGGTCATGAAGAATCAATAGACACAGGAAGAACCCAATGCTACTTTATTGCTCTTTCTAGTTCTTCTATGTGAAAGGAAAGAAGAATAAATTATTAAGAGAAGCATTGATAGACGTCAGTTCATTAACAGGATGCCTGAAAGTAGCGATATTAATAAATCCTCAACTATAAATACACATTGCTAGAAATTTGAAAATCTAGGTGAATAAATTGTAACATCATGTTGGTCTGAAGTTCCACAGCGCTGCTCAATTTCATTAAGGGACGAATGGCAAAATTTGGTATATCAACCTTTTCCAATAATCATGAATGAATGAATGAATGAATGAATGAATGAATGCATGAATCAACAATTATTCAAAGATGGTAATCGCCAGAGAGGCCCTGATTGCCACCTGGTGGCAGCATACCCTAATTGAAGAATTAGTTTTGGAGTGTAGTCAAGAAGCCTAAACTTAAAAAGCAAGAGAAGACATATTACACTGTATAATACAAAACACATGAGATATTAGAAGGTCACTCTCTGAGTCACTATGGAGTCTACTTTGGTTCAAGGCTGATTTCCACAGGGTATAGCTGAGAGTGATCTTGGTGGCCTCCACCCTATTCAGTTGCCATTTTGACTGAAAATGCAAGCAGTAATTTTGCGGTGTCCTATCTGTGGGCACAGCAGATTGGAAGTAACACTGACTATAGAATCATTTAATGTGTTCTACAGATAACCTCCCTGACCTCTACAGATTCTTGTAGTTCAGTGGACTCATCTACACAGTTATTTACAAGAGATTATTAAACTAGTCTCAACAACCGCACCACAGATCAGACCAATTCCATCAGAACCTCTGGGGATAAAAACAAGCACTGTTAACTTTGTTAAACTTTCCAAAGGTTTCCAATGTGCAGTCAATGTCGAGAATCACTGAACTGGATCCAAGAAGGTTAAAATATGGGCTAGGGAAGGATTATTTTCCAGTTTAAAATTAGGCAAACCTATAGAAAAGCTAAATATAAATTCAGGCAGATATTTTTATGAAGCAGAAAACCAAAAATGTCATTGCCACCTATCTTCCAAAGTTCTTCAGAAACTCTGAAGAGTATGAGAAAATAGAAAGTGAACTAGTTTTAATTGATAATTTATTGTGCAGGTGCTTCCTGTATATATTTCATTTAATCTTCACCCACAGTCAGCAGACTGTATTGTCTCTCTACCCCTCACAGTTTCAGAAACTGAACTAAGAATAGATCAATCAGCACACGATCATACAAGTTGTAAATAGCACAGCACAGATTTAAACCTAAGGCTGTCTGACTCCAAAATCCATGGACATTTCCTTGACGTGGTGCTGAATTCAGCCTGTTTAAGAAACAGCATATCCATCAGACCTCTAAAGATCTCCCTTGATTCATGAACAACTTCTTTCAAGTCTTAGGAACTACTGGGCCAAAGTCTTTACACTTGTGCCCCAGCCAGCTTCCCAGCCAATAGATGTAATTGATGGCACAGCAGGAAATTTCACTAGCAATTAACAGGTCTAGAGACAGAAACTTAGCTCAGTGATTCATCTGACTTTCCCTGTGTGCTTCTCCTGTTTACCAGCCAACCTAGTTCGAGGAAGCCTAGTTCAAATGCAACAAAGAAGGCAGCTGCCAGCTGAGGAGGAGTCTAATGCGTCAAAGGCAGATTTGCAGTGGGCAATTTCTGCGGAAAGAATGACTTTTTCAGCCAGATAGACTGCTCCAATACTTCTAAACTGAGGTGGGCTGTAGAGTCTGGTTTTCTGGGCTCTCTAATTTTGGACTTGCCCCAGACACCTGGGCTGTTTCTCTTTCTCCCACTGGGGGTCTTGATGATCCAATCAGCAAGACAATGACATGGTGTTTATGCTCTTCTACCATATAGGCTTAATGTGGATCCTTGCCGTGATGAGCTTGCAGCTCGTAAAAGCAGAGACGTCTATGCACACGAGCAAGTCTAACCTTGCCACTTTGTACTCAACACACCTCTAGTGACTTCTGCTTTTTAAGATAAAAGCTCAGGTCTTTGACTCCACTTGACTTAGACCCTGAAGTCTATTCCCTGAAGTCTATTTTGACATCTTTCTTACATTCTTTCCTCCTCCAGACCTTTTCACATGTCTTTCCCTCTACCTAGAATTTAGTCCCAGCTGCCATACTTCTCTTGGGGTATGGGTAATCTATTTTCATGTAACACAGGTAATGTATCACTCCCACCCCAACTCTTAAAATGACAACCCTCTGATTAGCTCCTGATTCTCTGGTCAATAGTTTGGCCTGGAATCAGCCCGTTCTTTCTTCTGCTGCTCTCATTTGGAGTCACTTTTGCAGCTGTAGGTATCTAGCAACTGGACCCAGACTGATACCGGCTCATAGGTGACACATGCGCGTTGTCACCTGGGAGGACTCCAGGGACTCAGCTCAACAGCTCTTCTCTTATGCACTGGCCTCTTATCCTCCAGTATAGAACAGACTAGTCTTCATCACCTAGTAGTCTCAGGGCAGCATTCCACAGGAGCAATAGCAGATGCCTCTACTGATCCCACATTCTGCCGGACACAGAAAGTCCAAGGTCAGCCCAGACTCAATGGCTGTGGACACCAAACCTACCCTTTGCTGGAGGAGCTGGTCACACTGGCTGACTAAGGCTAATGCCTCAGATGCCTGTTCTCATACCCCTCTGGAGGACAGCATGTGTCAGAATCCATGGATTCGGCTGCCTCCTCCACGAGACACTCCCACATCATCCTGCTCTCTTTGTCGTCAATCTCATTTTAAAACCACATATTTATTCGTGTGTTTCTTTGATTACATCTAACTTCCCTCTTGCACTGTGAGCCCCATGAGGCCTGGGACAGGATCTGCATGTTCACAAAGCCCAGCCCGCAGGCACCATCCATGTTTGCTGAGTGTGAGCTGGGAGGAAGGTGGTTTTGAAGGTGGACCCACCACTTCCCAGCTGTGGGCTCCACAGAGTTCCATCTCCACTCCAGCTGCCATTCAGTGTCACCACTGCAAGCTGAGTGTATGTATTGTCATAGGATCCAATAAATGCTGTTGAAAGCAATATAAGGTCAACCACTTAATTTTTAAGAAAAACTAAATATCCATCATATCCTCGTATTTTCAGTGTACAAAAAGCCACAGGAAAACAGGAATGTGCTGAGTCTTGCATTGCTTAGTTTCAGAAAATATGTAAACACTTCCCTATTGAGTCTGGAGTCCTTTGTGTGAAAACAGGGACAGAAGAAGATGTCACAGGACAGGAATGGTCAGCCACTGCCCGTGTTTATCATCTTTACTGAAACAGGTCGTCTTTCTAGTAGGTAGAGAGAATTTTCCAGAGCTAATTTACTTTCTCATCAAAAATACCCATGATTTGTCAGTTAAGCCCCTGATATTTTTAGGGCTGGAAAATCTGTCAGAATGACCCAGAAGGCTCACATTTTACAAACTCTGAGAAACAAAACCATGGGGGTAGGCTGAAATGAAACACCACCATTGGTAGTAAGTTTGAGGTTGACTGCTCTTTAAAAAAAGAAACATGTTCGTCTCTTCTGTTTTTCCAGTGCCCGTCTTCAGGGGCCCCTCTTGACTTTGTACTCTCTGAGAGTCAAAAATATACCTACACATTTCTGGTTTCCTGCTATTGTGTGTGAAATATGGATTTTACATATTTGGGGTAATCACCGGGTTAACCTCATTAGTAAAGTTGGCCTTCATGAGTTAAAAATACTTAGATTTCAGAAACTCGGTGTTCCATGGGATACAGTTGGCTGGTCACTACACTGTTCCCACTGGGGATGAAAGACATTTTTTGTAAATCCTGAAGCATGAGGTACTATGGTGTCTTCTCTGTGTTCTCTTTCTTTTGAGTTACATCATGCCAAGATATGCCCAGAAGGATTTCCCAAAAAGCCCTGTAGGAAAGAAAAATGTTTCAAAAACCAAAAAAGAATTATATCAAAGAGAACTAGCTTGCATTAAAGATTTTTAAATATCTCTGAGCTATAAGCCCTGATATTTTCGGCATTATGTGGATCAGAGATGTACTAGTTTAGGCTAGCCTGTGATAACAGATAGACCCAAATGTTTAATTACTCAACACAACAAAACTTTTTATTGTATCATTCTGAAAGAGTCCAAATAAACTGTGCGCTGGGAGTGAGGGGTTTCACTGTGAAGTCTTTCAGGCATCTAAGCAAACAGCGATTCTGTACTCTGAAACATGTGTCTTCTGTGCCATTCTGGAAGTTGCCACACAGAAAGCAGGAAGGGGAAAGGACATGGAAAAGCCCATGTAGGAATGGCCACAACTCGCCCACTCCCACCCTGAAATTCACCTTCCATGATAAATCCAGTTCATGTCCCACCTTGGCCACACACAGTATCAAGAGCAACAATATCATCACCAAGGAAAATAAACACAAAGTGCATCTCAGTTCTAAAAACTGAGATAATAAATGTCATTGTCCCCCCATTAAGGTGTGGGGCAATTTGTTTCATAGAAATTGATAAGGGAATGAAAGGCCGTGTCTAATTTATTTAAATTCTGTGCCTAGTTTCTTTCACCCTCTGATTTTTCATTAGAAAATAGTGATAATTCCCCTCTTATACAATTACTATGACAATTACCTTCAAGTCTGTTCTTGGACCAAATCACATACTACTTCGGGGGATATGGAAGAGTCTGACTCAATGTCTGGCATAAAAGAGGGTGTTAGCAAATATTTTCATGGTCCTGTCTAGCAGCTTCTTCTCTCTGCCAGCCTGGATTTTTAGCAATACAGGTTTCTTTAATGGATTCTTACACGTAATTATCAGACCCTATATAGGTTGCTATCTGAGAAAATTGTGGAAAAAATAATTTTCTAGACTGCTCAGCATGCTGAAGAGCTTACAAAGGGAGCTCTCTCCACTTCTCAGTGTCATACCCCAGGATTTTAATGTCCCGTTTCTAAGAGACCATTGCAAACTGCAACAAATTCTGTGCAAATGCATAAGGACCTGGTGCATTGGTAACAAAGCAATGCAAGGAAAATATGCAAACTCAGGGAAAATGTAAATTTGAAACAATAAGGGATTTCAGACTGTCATGAAATGCCCAGGGAGTGCACCAGGGCAGCAACTTAAGAGGACTTGGAGAAGTGCATGCACAGCCCCCAGCACCCTGTGGGTTTCCATTGGACACTTCTTTTTTAACAATTGGAAGAGACCAGAAGTGATGGTCCTTTAATCATCTACACTTAAAAACCTAAATAAAAGACAATGAAAAGACTCTGCCAGTTCATAATAATCCTCATGGCAGCCACTCTCTTGGGGTCCTGCTGATTCATCCTCCCTGCAAAGTATGAACAGAGGAGCAAGGGAAGGAAACAACTACAAAAGGCAGCACGTCTCTCTGCTGGAGGAAAAGTCACTTTGGATGGTTCATATAATGCTTGCAGGAAGGCCAGAGTTTTCCACTGCACTTCCCAGTGTCTTCTCCCAAATACGCCTCCAAGGGAAAACCATTGCAATAGGAATAATAATAGATAAAAAGCAGTAAGCACTTGTGAACTAGAACTGTTCTCATTCAGTCGCACACACATGCACATACACAGACACAAGTCTTTATTACCTACACTTCATTATTGAGGAAACAGATGCACAGAGAGGTTAGTGATTTGACCATGACCACAGAGCAGGCCAGAAGCACAGGTAGTGGTCTCCCCCAGCCGCTCTAGCTCTGGTGTCAGGCTTATTACTCAAAAGAACAGTGATGATGATGAGCTGTCAAAAAGAAAATTTAAAAACCCAAACATTGCTGGGGGGTGCGGGGGTGTGCACCTGTAATCCCAGCAGGTCAGGAGGCTGAGGCAGGAGGATCTTGAGTTCAAAGCCAGCCTCAGCAAAAGTGAGGTGCTAAGCAACCCAGTGAGACCCCATCTCTAAATAATATCCAAACTAGGCCTGGGGATGTGGCTCAGTGGTTGAGTGCCCCAGAGTTCAATCCCTGGTAACCCCCCACCAAATTAAAAAAATAAAATCTCATACACTTTCCAGTAGACATGTTTTCTTTTCCACATATAATGTTTCATATTCTGATATGGATCTTAGTCATTCACAGCTGGAAAAACTGAGACTACAAGAGCTTAAGGATCTTGGCTACTGTCGCGAGTGAGGACCAGGAACCCTATGATAACCTTAACAGCTTGTGATATCAAAAGAGTTGCTTCATCCATCCAAACCTTGCTTAAACAAATTCTTACTCAGTAAAATGGAATAATAATAAAAGCTCATGGGTTGTTGGAGTATCAAATGAAATTATATGAATAAAAGGTTCAACTCCATTCATGGTGCATAACAGGCCTTTGATAAATATTTACTGTTACCAGTAAAATCATCTCTATCATCACTGAAGTTGTTTTTTTCTTTGTTGGAGGGAATAGTGGATAATGCTTCAAGTGAATTTCATATAACATACAACCCTGCTCTTAAAACTACCAAAAGGAAATTCTTCAATGCTAGACTTTGAACAAAGAATAGCTCAGCTCTTGCAGGAAGCTGGTGAATAGAAAGGTGAAGTTTCACTTCATAAGCACTTTTCTTCTTTCTTGGAGGTGGACACTCAAAGATGTGTGTGCTCACATTTGTCTATGCAGTGTGCAAAATTAAAATTCTTAGAAGGAACCATTGAAAACCAATCACTCAGAAAGCTTAAGAAATGACATTTTGAAGAGTTCCTTGGTGCTAATTCATCAGAGTTAGCCCTGGTTCAGCTGTGATTCTTTATTCAGATTTATGTCTTTCACAATAGTAAGTGCCATAAAGCTTTGCAGTGTAGTTCCCCAGTGGACAGGAATCCTAAGGAGCAGGCAGGAGGAGCAGGCAGGAGGAGCATGCAGGAGGAGCACGCTGAGATGGCCCACCCTGGGAGACCTCCAAGGAGAAACAAACCAAAACCTCAACTCTTCAGAAAAATCACTGAACTTTGACAATTTCTGCACTTAGAGTAGCAGGATCATTTTTTCTTTTACTTTAAAAAAAAATTAACACATATTCACTGTACTAATCCATGTGATATTTCCAAACATGCATAGAATATGCAGTGACCATATCCAATCACCCTTTCTCCACCATTGTGACCAACACTGAATCTTTGCCATTTTCTAATGACCACTCTTCTATGCTCAAGTTGCCTTTTTTTCTTCGCTTTAGTTCTTCCTTCTTCCCTTCCCTCCTTCCTCCCTCCCTCCCTTTTCCTTTCCTTTCCTTTCCTTTCCTTTCCTTTCCTTTCCTTTCCTTTCTTTTCCTTTCCTTTTCCTTCCTTCCTTCCTTCCTTCCTTCCTTCCTTCCTTCCTTCCTTCCTTCCTTCCTCTTGCCTTCCATCCCTCCCTCCATCTATCTTTCTTTCTTTCTTCCTTCCTTCCTTCCTTCCTTCCTTCCTTCCTTCCTTCCTTTCTTGTTTGTTTTTACATATGAGAGAGAACATGTAATGCTTATGTTTTGGTGTCTGGCTTATTTTGCTCTAGTTCCATCCATTTTGCTGGAAATGACAGGATTTCGTTTTTCTTGGTGGCTAAATAATGCTCCATTGTGCATGTGTGCCTTATTTTTTCTTCATTCATCTATCCTGGGCACCTAGGCTGACCCCAGATCTTTACTGTGGTGATCAGTGCTGCAATAAACATGAGCACCCTGATGTCTCCTCCATAGGCTGACTTCATTTACTTTGGATAGATTCCCAGATCACCTGTCCTAGACAATTGGAGATTTGCATGAAATTTACAATTAATCCTTCTATATCACTGTGCAAAACTGTGGCACCCTCACTGCCCCATCCAACCCTCCCACTAATGTGTGAAGAGATCATCGCTAAGTTTCCACTCACAGGTGGGACCCGATCTTCAGAGATTTATTCTTGGTCAGGACATCAGCAAGACAGATAACCAGGAATAGTACAGTCTTCCTTCTCCAGATCTCTAGTTTATACACTATTATTTGTACCTAGAGAATATTTAAGATCATAAATAATTAGAAAATTTTTTAAAAAATCAATATATATTTCAGCATTATTGTACTAAAAATCATGTCAAAAAAAAGAAAACAAAATGAAAAAAAGATTAATTATAGCTTATCAATAGTAAATAAATATTCTCATATGAAGCCCAGGATTTAAAAATTGGGGTCATTTATTTATAAAATTAATTAAACAGCACTCATTTAACAGTATGCATTGACCACATTCCATAAACAAACATTAGGCCAGAGGCAGATATGAAATATGAGGCTCTGTCTCTGCTCAGAGGGATGAAACACAGAATTTAGTTAGGGAGATAAATACAAGGCTGATAACAAATAAAATAATAGTGTCTGAAAATGAGTCACTCCTGAAGTTTAACTCTTGGTAAACTGTTAGCAATCTTCCTAGCTTTGCCAGGTATTGAGAATAGTCTTGCCTCTAAATCTCAGGGCCAGAGGGTGCTCACAGTGGGAAGACCTTCTATGGAGACACAAGCACCCTGTTCTTAGAGTCAGAAGACACGTAATCCATGCCAAATCCATGCCAAGTTGGAAAGTTCTACAAAAACGGAGAACTTGCTCAGTTTTGGTGAGCCAGTCTCCTAAACATTTCATCAAGAGACAAGTTTATACTCAAAGTTTTGCTGAGGAACAAGTATCTTGGGAGAGAGTTGTCCCCAAACTTGAATAAAATGTAATGCTAGGGAAGGTTGCTAAAAGACAGATTTGTGGGCTCCACTTCAGAACTTCTGAGATAGAGGATCCTGAATGTAGTCTGAGAACTTGCATTTTTTACCAACTCCCAGCAGACCTTATGTTTCGTGTTTGAGGACTCAATTCAACTATTATTTCCACAAAACAGCTTTTAAAATGTCCCTCTAGAATGTTCCATCCTCTACTAAAGCTCTTGGTGTTTTAGAGTATTCATGAATGCATACGAGTACTCTCATCATTTCACACACACAGTTATTTTCCTTTAAATACCTACTCTAAGAGAATACCTACTCTAAGAGGGAAAGGGAACAGAGCATTTTTAAAATTCCTATTATGACCACACTGCAAGTTCTATCTACCTTATTAATCTGTGTGACTTTGAATAGGGATAGGAGGGCATTTCAACTGGAGGGGGTCGCACACCAAGCCCAATGAGACATGTCATGGACTACTCAGGAAACAAGCTATTTTGATGCAGGAGATGAGACACAGGTAAGGATGCTTTCTGGTTAAAGCAACAGAATATATAAAACAAACTATAAGCAATAAAGTGGGTGTAGGGGCTCATGTCACTTAAACACCTAGAGGCACAGCAGACTTCTGGATAGTCTTGGTTTAATAATTCAGCTCCTCCAGGAGCTAAGCTCCACGTAGGTGCAGGCCTTTCCATCTTGCTAGCTGCTCTTCTCTTGGTGTCTTCTACACTGGCTCCATTATGGTCCTCAATCAATTCACATTGCATGGAATGAACAGATTCCCTCAAAGACATGGTTCCTCTCAGTGTCCCCCTTTCCTTGGGATGTCCACTTCATTATCAGCCTGACTTGCCCCAGTGGCCCAGGATGGGTGCTACTGCCTTCAATTAGCTAAATACTTCCCTTATCACACCTGTGAGAGACTAGCTACCTCTCCTCAAAACCAGTTTCCTCTTCCTCCTGGCATGGAGCAAGTTCACATTTCCCACCCTCCCTTCCAATGGACATGCGGCTGAGTTTGCCCGTGGAACGTGCATACTAGATAGCCACCAGGTGGACTCCCACACGTGACTAGTGCTCTTCCTCTGAACTCTTGCTTGATGCCAATCATCACTGCAACCTCAACACTGCAGATTGAGGTTGGTAGATGAATTATGTTTAATTCCTTTTGCACATTTAGTTTCATTGTTATTGCTGTTGTTGAAAGAGCAGCTTAAGTAATAAAAGAATTGAATAGAAATAGAGGAAAAATAAAGCATTTTATTTTGAGTTCCCCATCAGGACCATTGAGACTCATTCTCCTTACACTGGCATAGTTCAGATGACAGTTGCTGGGGGAAGGGGAAGGCAGTGCTTCATGTCTCCTCCATAGTTCTCAAAGGTGACATGGTGAAATCAGTTCCACAGCACAAAGGCTTCCTCTTGTGCTCAGCCCAGAAGCTCAGGAGTCATTCTTGATTAAGCAAGGTCACCTGGACGTGGGCTTTGGTCTTGGCTTCCCTAGAACCACATAGGCATCCAAGTGGAAGTCAGGCTGTGTTGAGAAGAAGGGAACAGATCTTAGCACAGCAGCTACAAATGTCTGCAAGTTTCAAGTCAGGAAGGGCTTTGCACAGGAACTTGGAATTTATGATCAACAAAGGTTATTGGCATATTTTAAGCAAGGAAGTAACATTGTCCAAGTTCTTCCATTATAAAGTGTTTTAGCATAGAGAAAAATTATAGGGAACAGTAAAGCTTCAGGCATGTCTTCACTACCCTCTTTAATACAAGTGTCATATTTTCCATGCTCAATTCAGATTGTTTTGAAGTAAGGAAATACTACAGATATGATTGAATCATGCTGTGTGCCTCCCTGATACATTTCTCTTCCCAAATGGAATTGCTTTCTGACCTCACTATTCCACATTTCCATGCAAGATTTAATACTATGCTCAATTTGTACATACATGTCAATAATATATAGAGTTGTTCCTGTTTTAAGTCTTATATTAGATGGAAGGAAATGATCAAAATTTTTTCTACAGCTCAATTTTCTTCAAATCAATCTTGAAGTTTGCCAATAAGGTACATCCTTAGATAATCCATTTTGACCGTGGTATTATTTTTCATCTTTTAAACATGACATGGTTCATTTATTTCTTCTCCTGTGGATGAATCCTCATGCTGTTTCTATAGTTTTGCTATCAAAAATAATGTGACCTGAACATCCTGTGCACATTTATTGTGCACACGTGTTGTGGTGTCCCTGATGTGTGGCTGGATCAAAGCCATACAGTCTTCCACTGCCCTGGGTGTGTGTGTGTGTGTGTGTGTGTGTGTGTGTGTGTG
Organism: Glaucomys volans; assembly: GCA_020662805.1. Lineage (NCBI taxonomy): Eukaryota > Metazoa > Chordata > Mammalia > Rodentia > Sciuridae > Glaucomys > Glaucomys volans. Next base: position 335,050 of record JAJEJO010000467.1, on the reverse strand, counting down.
TGTGTGTGTCTATGTAGATAGATAGGTACATATACCCCATCCCTACATCCTCCAGATTCACATTCACACACAGCATGATTAGGTCAGGGTGACCAATCAGATGATTGCTGAAGCCTGAGTGAGAGAAGCTGAGAATCTGAGATACACAGAAAAGGTGGAATGGAGCTCATATTTAGAAACAAAATTCCTAGGCATGATGATTGATGATGAAGAAATGAAGAAGACAAAGGAATCAGGAATGAGTCTACATTTTTATCTTGAACACAAGGAGAAGCATATGTGTAGTGAAACTGATGACAAATTCCCTTTGAACATATTGCCTTTGAAAAATATTGAGGAGATCAGAGTGCATAGTGCACCAGGCATTGGGATATTTAGATCAGGAAATTGAGAAGTGGTCACAAGAGGAAACAAATTGTGCTGCCATCAACATAGGTGAGATTTGAAGAGCTGGATCAGAAAATATTAAGAATTAGAAGAGAAAGGGCATTAAGAAGACATTCCTGGAACACTATATTTAAAGTGGTATAGAGGGAAGAGAAGAGTGTGGAAGAAAGAGACTAAAGAAGGAACCAAACAAAGCATGTGATATTGTGGCATTCAGAAGAATATAGTGTTTCAAAGAAGTAGTGGTCAATCACATTAAATGCAGCAATAAAACCAACATAAACACTGAGAGCTGAACATTAGTGCTGCAATCAGACCATTGAACCCATTAAATATGCTTACTACCCATCTGTAATATGGGTGCAATGGAACAGCATGGTTAGAAAGCAGTGTAATGAACTAAGGAATTAAAACAGAAGAACAAATGCAGATAACTCATCTTTTCAGGTTGGCTTCTTCAAAATGGATACTGAGATGGAATTTGGGGGCAAAATATCTAATAAAAATCAACATATTGAAAAGAAGGAGAATAAACTCAGGATATTTGGTTCCAGAGTCCAAAAATATTCAATTCACTTTCTATCATCGGGGTTAGATTCATTGAATCCATCCTATTGAAATAATATTTCCTTTTTTAAAATTTATTTTGAGTCATTGTACACAAATGGGGTACAGCTGTTGTTTCTCTGGTTGTACACAAAGTAGAGTCATACCATATGTGTAATCATACATGTACATAGGGTAATGATTTTTGTCCCATTCTGTTATTATTCTTACCCCCTCCCTGATCCCACCTCCCTTTTTTTTCTCTATGCAATACATCCTTCCTCCATTCTTGCCTCCCTCCCACCCTGCATTATGTATCATCATCCACTTATCAGAGAAATCATTCAGCCTTTGGTTTTTTGGGATTGGCTAATCTCACTCAGCATGACCATTTCCAACTCCACCCATTTACCTGCAAATGCCATAATTTTATTCTTCTTTATGTCTGAGTAATATTCCATTGTGTATATATACCACAGTTTCTTTATCTATTCATCTATTGAAGGGCATCTAGGTTGATTCCACAATCTAGCTATTGTGAATTGAGCAGCTATGAACATTGATGTGGCTGCACCACTGTAGTAATCTGATTTTAAGTCCTTTGGGTATAGACCAAGGAGTGGGATAGCTGGGTCAAATGGCGGATCCATTCCAAGTTTTCTAAGGAATTTCCATACTGCTTTCCAGAGTGGCTGCACTAATCCTTTTGCCTAAATAAGGAAATTACAGGAAAGGGTTAGGAGGATAAAAACCATAAAGGCAAATGTTATATTCCCTCCTGACATTTGACCTCTTTGATTTTCCCCTTTGCTGCTAGAATGAACACTTGGAAATTCATGAAATAAACTGTGCCTGTAATGGAGGGCCATGATTATGAACTCTGAATTTCTGTAAGACCAGTGATGCTGACATATGACCTCTGGGGCTAGGGATCAGGAAGGCAGGTTGACTGGAGCTCACTGAGTCACCATGAGCAAATTAGAAATGCTCAAAGCATCCCTTGTTTATCATGAGGTTGCATCATGGCTCCATGACAGCTCACTGTGCTAGTCTTTGGTACAATGACTCCCACAGATCAGAGTGCACTATGGTAGTTCTGGGGACTCTTGCCTATCAGGGTTGCTGGGATGCTGGGAAGGAGCAGAGCTGCCTGCAGATCCCCACATGCTTAGTGGGGAGAGTAGGAATGGATGGGGGAATGATGGGAAACCAGCAAAGATGTCCCCTGTCTAAAAGAGCTTTTAGTTAATTTTCAGTCAACTTTCTGAGGGTCTAAGTAGTGAAAGTTGAACTTGCCAACCAAGGAGCTTACCGGTTGTTAACTGGGCCCCCCGGAGGAAGTCAACTAGCTCCACCACATCTAACAGCATCTACTGCTCTCAGCCCCTCCCCCAGGTTAGCTCTTGCATACTCCAACCAGGGGAGGATGAATGGGCCCCTACAATATTTTCTCCTTCTTCCCAGGGATAAAGTCAGTATGACTACACCTTACTGTGTACCACCTGCCTTATATATGTTGTGGAAAGTCATTATCATCACTAGGCAGATGAGGATACTGAGGCTCAGGGACTTGTTCAGGAAACACATCTGGTTGAAAGGAAGCTAGGTTTCAAAATCAGGTCAGTCTGGTCCCCAAGTCCCTATTCTTTCTACAACTGCATTAGAAGGAGGCAGCATGCATACGAAAGAATGGGTCCCAGGTTGCGGGAGGTCAACCATGGATCCCATCTCCCTGCAAAGTCTTGCATGGCTTCTCTGCCTTCCTCCTCTGTGCAGCATTGCTGGGCCCTTCTCTAAAATTTACAGCCTAAGGAGAGAGATGGAGAGGTGAGGAAATAATGTTGATGTCACATGAACACAAAGCTTATGGAATGCATGGGCGATTATGAAGAACAGGATCAGGGTCACCTGAATCAACATGAGAGCCTGCATAAGTCGCCGAGGAGAAACCCAGGCCCTGTGGTGTAAGAATAGTCCAAAGAAAGAGAAGGGAGAGGGAATGCCAAGGAGAAGTGAAAGAATGAACAGAGGTCAAAGGCTTGAGACAATCTGGAGTCTCTGGAAAATTGCACACAACTGGTAATGCTAAAGAATAAAATATAAGACAGAGAGAGGGAAGAAGTGAAGCTGAAGAACAGAGTCAGCTCACTGAGGCCCCTGTGCAAGCTGAATTCCAGGCACTTTTGTGAAAACACAGGGAAGAAAACTCATGAAATAGTCTAAGAACTTTCTAGAATATTTTAAGAACTTCTCTAGACATTTCATGACACTCCTATATTTGGAGACAATATCTGACATACCAAACATAATAAAATACATCCACACCACACTTGGATACATGTATTCTAAGTAGTCTGTAAATATTTATTGAGCACCTACTGAGTGCCAGATACTCTCTTAGCCATCATGTATCCCAGAATTAAGCAAACTGCAAAACACACCACGTTCCTTGAATGATAATAAAGAAATAAGTTAATTACATATTATCTCAGAAGATGTGTCAAGGATGGGTTTGAAGTGCCAAGGGAAATGTTCTGATACTAATAAGATGTTCAGAAAGATCTTATAAAGAGTCATATTTGATCAGGTTTTTGAAAGAGAGGTTGACTAAGCTCTTGCCTGGGGGTAAAGCATCCTGGGACAGGAAGCAGCCAGTGCCAGACCCTGGGGGTGGTGCTTGGCTTATTAGAAAAGGGGCAAGGATGTCTGGAACAGAATGATCAAGAAAAAACCTGATAGAAAAATGAGGTCAGAGCAGGGCTTTTTAGATCACTGGGAATTTGAGACTTCCTGAGGGAGTAAGGGAAGGCCCCAGAGGGATCTGGGGAGAGGAGGGTCTGGTCTAACTCAGATTTTAACTGGAGCATCACATGGCTGCGGCGGGGCAGGAAGCTATGAGAAGACAGTGGCAATTGCCTTGGCAAATGGCTAGGAGCTTGGACCAGGGAGTTAGCAGTGGCATCAGAGAGGAGGGACCAGTCTCTGGGTACAGGAAGGGGTGATCAGAGAGAACATGTCGAGGATGTCCAGGGCTCTGGTCTGAGCAACTGGAGAGGAGTCAGCTGAACTGGTCTTGGGGACAGCAAGTGCTCTGACCGCAGCTTTGCTTTGTTTTCAAAATATTTGAAACAATTATACTTCTGAGTTTTACTAACACGTTTTTCCACATGTTCTTATGATTTAAACTTCACTAAATCTTTTTATAAACAATTAAGCATTGAGTCAGTTGACCTTGATGTCACATACTGTAGACATTTCATTAGTATCTATAAATTTTTAATCCTTTAATTTTCCTTTCAAATTTGGGAAAGACCTATTTGTTTTTCAAATATCAGGCAAGTCGCTGAAATGTTTCTGGCCCTAATTTCTCTTCCTATAATGTATAATGAATCGAACTGCCCAGTCTGTCCTTTTGGAGTCCACAGTTTAAGGCATTAAAAAGATAATAATAATAAAAGCAAATGCATGCATTTTTGTCTAGCATGGTTTGAGTTCTAAAGGTCACACAAATCATTTCCTTCAATCCCCACAACCGTGTGACGTAGGCACTGTTATTTCCCCCATTTCTAGGTGAGGAAACCGGCGCACAGAGAGTCTGGGCGACTTGCTCATGATCACAAAGCTCCACGCTGACTGAGCTGGGATTTGTACCGAGGAGCCCACCCTCCATGGGCTAGTGTGCTCCTAACCGGATCCTGTGGCTTAGAGCCAGGAGTGGCTCAACCCAGAAGCATTTGGCAACGGCGAAGGAAAGCTTGGCCCACCCGAATGACTGGGGAATGCTGCTGTCGCCAGAGAGGGCGTAAGTGTCTGTGCAATCGCCCCATCATGAGAACTGCCCACTTGTGCTGCCCGTTTGTACTGGGGAGTCAGATGCGGGGTGACCAAGAAGGTCTACATGCCCATAGTTCTGGAGACCCTGTGTCATGTTCCTTGTCTCTGGTCTCTGTCTCCTGAGTTGCCCCTACCCTGAGAAGGCTGGAAGAGTCGAACCCCATCACTGTGGATTTAGAGGATGAGAAGACTCTTTGGTCTTAATTCATTAAGTATTGTTCACCGTAAGTGAACAGTGATAGGGGTTTAATGATATTTCCATTACAATTCGGCTTGCAATAGCATGTGCTCAACATGTGAAACCAATAAGTGCAGCATCTTTGGAGTATTTCTGAATGAACATGGTCACTGAGTCAAAAAACCAGAGGTGAAGACCCCTGCCGTGAATCGGAAGTCTCTTCTGAGACAGGTTCTCTCACAGGCTCTGACAGGTTTAGGTCACACAAGCAGCATGTAAGAGTCTGGATCCAGTGTCAGATGAAATCCACAGGCTGTCTGAAAACCCCATCAGGTCTCCTTTCTGCGCCAGGAGTCAGAAGAACCAGGATCTAACACTGATTCTGTCATTCACTTGGATGACAATAATCAGATACCCAACTTCTGAGTTTCAATATCTATATCCAAAAATACAGGGGGCTAAAATCTAAAGCCTGGTCTATCTCTTCCAATCATGGGTTTTATAGGTTGTTGCTGTATCAAGGGATTGCTCTGTTTTAGGGAAACACGTTATTTTGTCCTTATGCTGTTGCTAGGCCTGTGGCCTTTAACTGCCTGAACTGCTTAAGACCTGGGTCAGACTGAATGTGATGGGTATGAGCCTATGGCATTGTGTCCAGGTCCAGCCTCCAGAGCACCACTCACAAATCTGTTGGGTATCTGAGACCATAGGGCCATGTGTCACTCCATGCCAACTGCAGTTGAGCAGGGATAAAATTTGGCTTTATTGGTTTTGGACCAGATCTTGTCTAGAGAGATAGCAGAGTCAAAAACCAGAAGAATCATCTTTAGAGTCAGGCTGGCTACATTTCGAGGCCATCTTAAGGTACTTACTGGGCATGTTGCATTGTCAAGTCTCAAATGCCACTGGGTCAAAGAGCCTGCCAGGGGCTCAAAGTTCGGGTTAGTCCAGAACCCTAGGTTTTTCTGGTGTGAAATTTATCGTAGGTGTCATCATAGAGTGGGTACTTAATAAATCCTGCAGAAATAAATATCAAATTAATGCTTGTTGATATGATGTTACTTTTCTTCCATCTCAATCCTCACTCTTGGGAAGAGAGTAAAAGTCTAGGACAGAGTTCTTAATAGAGCAATAAAATGAGGTCAATGTGTCCCATGGACAACCAAAAGCCGCCTCGGTGTTAGGCAGTGTGATTGCAATCTGAAATAGACGAGAGATCTGAGACCGCGGTGGGCTCTTCCTAGTTTAAAATGGAGCAGGGGAAGGAGGGCGGGCCTGAAGTCTGCTAGCAGTCTATGATTCACCAGGCCCTGGACATGTTGGTGCCAGATGATACACACTGAGTGTGGTCCAGGAGTGTGGTCCCCAGACGAGGAAGCCAGTCCCCGACAGCAGGAGTCACTCTGACTCTCCACACACTTGGGTGCTCCCCATTGCCTTTCTCTCCTAAGTGGGAAATGTTGAGGCCATCACTGTTAGAAGGAAAGAGCTGCCGATGCTTATCTACATTCAACGCTAGAAGATGCCCTCTTCCGCTCCCAAGGTTGGCCCCATTGTTGTTGAGGTGCTGAGAGCAGGCGACACCCACAGAAGATGGAAAAGATGAGCCTGCAGATTGCTACACACAGATGCTCATCCAGGGGAGGAGGCAATCACGGCAGACAGGTCCACAGATAAGCTACCATCCCATTACAGGAAGACCACATCTTCCTTAAAAGTAATAGTAGTAGAGCATCACTAAGTAGAACACTTAAAGGGCAGTTGGGCTCACTAGGTTGTGCCTAGAGGAAGAGTCAGAAGGTCTCAGTGCAGGCCAAATCCTATTGCTTACTGCCAGACTCTGAAAACCCCAGGTTTCTCCTGAAAAAATGGGTCACCAAATATCACATATAGGTTTTTCTCATTTATTCTTTCACTGAATTAACTGCCAGCAAATGTCTGCTATGTATGTCAGGGACTTATGCAAGATACCAGAATAGAAATAAAAACAAAAACAAAAACAAAACCGATCACTACCAATTCCTGTCATCAATGAGTCACAGTTTAAAGGAGAAAGAAATGTGATAGTGAATAATGAATTGAGCAAAGAAATCTAAAACTATTCCTGGGGAATATGGAAAGTGCATTGTGACCACAGAAAAAGTAACCACTCTATCCAGGAGACCGGAAGTTTTCCCTGGGGTTGAGGAACTCCTAAGACATGTGTTGGAGTTGGTCAGATAAAATCTGTACAGAAGGAAGAGAAGTGTTCTCAGGCAATGAGGTACACAGGGGCACAGAGCCTAGCCCAGGGAGCCACATTAAACATTTGTTTTATAAATAAATAAAACCATGAAGGAATGAAAGAACATTTGAAGAAGCATAAAATTGATGATCCTGGAAGGTGTAAGATGGGGAGAAGACAGCCATAGAGAGATAAACTCTTTGGAGTAAGTATACACATCTAAATAAGAAGCCATGAATAACTATGGTTTTCTAATGTAATTGTGTTGACTCAGGTTCTTTTTTAATCCCCAATTTTTCTCCATACCTGTGCATTTTTTCCTGAGTTTGACTCATGAACTGGTTTAGTAGGGGAAGTTGAAGACTTGAATCAATTATTACTAGAACTAATCAAGCAATCAGGCCTTTGTAAAAGGTTGCAATGTTTCATTACACATTCAGTTGTTTATCAAATATAGATTAGTCAATAATCTAACAAATGTTTTAAATGTAAGCATTTGAAATCTAATAAATGTTTTTAAAGCATTTATTGTGCCTGAGGAATTGGACTGGGACTTGGACATACATTGCTGGTGGGGCTGCAATTGGTGCAACCATTATGGAAAGCAGTATGGCTATTCCTCAGAAAACTTGGAATGGATCCACCATTTGACCCAGCTATCCCAGTTCTTGATTTATACCCCAAAGATTTCAAATCAGCATACTACAGTGACACAGCCACATCAATGTTTATAGCAGCTCAATTCACAATAACCAAAGTATGGAATCAACCTAGATGCCCTTCCACAGATGAATGGACAAAGAAAATGTGGGATATATGCACACAATGGTATATTACTCAGTCTTGAATAAGAATGAGATTATGGCATTTGCTGGTAAATGGATGGAGTTGGAGAACATCATGCTAAAAGAAATGAGCCAATCTCAAAAACCCAAAGGCCAAATGTTTCAGCTGATGTGTAGATGCTAATTCACAATAAGTGGGGAGGGCTAGGGAAAATAAAGATACTTTGGATCAGGTAGAGGGGAATGAAGGGAGAAGAGGGGATATGGAGGTAGGAAGGATAGTAGAATGAATCAGACATTATTATCCTATGTGCATATATGACTACACAACCTGTGTGATTCTACATCATGTACAACCAGAAGAATGAGAACTTATACTCCATTCGTGTATGAGATAATGAAATGCAATCTATTGTCATGTATAACCAATTAGAACAAATAAAAAATCTTTAAAAAAAAAAAGCATGGCTTCTGCAGTTAGAGAGCTGATAGTCTCACGGGTAGTCACGTGTATAGGCACATGGCCAAATCAGCACATCCAGTGGAGGTAAGTTCTACAAAGGAAAATAACACACTACAAGTGAGAATAATGGAAGTGGGTAGCCTAATTTAAATTAGCTGGTTATGGAATATGATAATCAGTGCCTTTCCCTCTAGCAGACACTTCTCGTGACTTTCTTCCCTATGTCCCCTTTTCATTACTAATAACGTGCTGCCTTTGTTTAGGTTGGTAACAAAAGCAGCTCTAGAGGGTCTTCCATGGCCAATCTGGGTTTACGGTAGCACATTCATTCCTCTCTGCTGGATGCTCCTTCTCTAGGCTCCCCTGCAGCTAAGGCTGACCATGTGGTACAACTCTTACCATTGAAGCACAGAGACTGTCTTCAGGGGCACTTCCAGGTGTACTTTCTTATCTTAGTAAAAGAGATAAATGTGAGAGGAAAGCTGCTGTTCCACTTCGTCCTTCCTTGAGCATCTTGGTAGGCAGGAATGGAGTTTCCAGCTGCAGCAGCCATGGTGATGTCATGATGACAAAACCCACAGTCTGAGGATCATGAGAGGACAGATAGAAAGGCCAGGGTTTGCAGTAAAATGTCTGCTGCACGAATCCTCAAATCAAATATCTTCAAGCTTCCAGTTAAATGAAAAACTTATTTTTAAAAAAAATAAGAATGCTGATTCTTTACAACTTTCAGCTGAAAGTCACAGATTACTGGCTCAGTAAAGATAAGTTTGTCTATTTTGTTATGGACTGGCATGTAAGAGCCACTTATTAAACATATATTTAGTGAATGAGCAAAAGATAAAAGGAATGAATGAAAACTGAATAAGCAGCAGGGAATTCCAGGGAGAAGAAATTCTGAGAGAGCCAATCAACAAATCACTCCTCACGGTTTGGACCATGCAGTCACACAGGGCACTAGAGAAAACCCCAGGTGAAGGGCACACTCTGTCCCGTGTAATAGAAGTTAGGTCAAGCAACCACAAAATCTGCCTTAACAAAATTGCTCCAGAGGCAGCATTCCTTCCTTAGGCCAATTATAGGCTCAGATAAATGGGGTTTAGCCTTTTGCATTTCTGTATTCCAGCATTTTCCATTCAGGCAAACTTTGTCTTACTTTTTTCACCTACTGTCACTTATCATCAGTATTGTACAAGTCCTTGCTACTGCAATAAGGCAAGAAAAAGAAATAAAAGGCATACAGATTAAAAGGGAAGAAATAAAACCATCTTGTTCAGAGATTATTTACCACTGTGTTAAAAAGAAAGTCCCAAGGAATGTACAAACTATCAGAACTCACAAGTGAATCTAGAAAGGTCCTGGGATACAGAGTCTATATTGAAAAGATAATTTTATTTCTTTATACAAGCAACAAAAGTAGAAAGAACTTTAAAACCAATAAATTTGCAATTATGTCCAAAAAGAACAAAGTAGGAATAATTCTGAAGTTTCCAAGGTCTCTGCACTGAAAATTGGAAACTATTGCTGAGAGAAATCAATGGCATAAGTAAATAAATAGACATTCCATGCTTATTAGGTAAAAGAGTAAATGTTCCTAAAATTTTATTTCTTTACAAGTTTATCTATAGATTGAGTGCAAACCCTCTTAAAGTCTCTGAAAAGGTTTTGCTGTTGCTGTTGGAGTAGATGAACTGGTTCTGAAGTCTGTACAGATGTGCAAGGGACCTAGAAAAGACAAAGAAATTTTGCAAAAGAAAACTGGAAAAGTTACACCATTAGATTTTGAGATCTACTACCATGATGCACTTATTAACACAGCACACATGTTGGTATAAGAATAGACAAATAGGCTGAGGAAACAGAAGACAGAATCCAGAAACAGACCCACACGTACCTGGTCGTCTGATTTATAGCAAGTTTCAACCCAATTCAGAGGGTGAGGATGTGTTCGATAATAGATGGTGCTACTGGGTATAGATATGGTAAAAAAAGAACTCTCATCCCTGTCTCACACAATATACAAAAGTTAATTATAGATGGAGTACATACCAGATGTGAAAGGTGAGACAAAATAAGTTCTAGGGAGAGATAAAGAATACTGTTTCCAAACCTTGGGAAAGCAGATATTTCCTTTTTTTAAAATAATTTAATTTTTTTTATTTTTACAGACTTCATTTAGATTCATTGTACACATATGGGGTACATATTTTCATTTCTATGGTTGTGCATGATGTACATTCATATCATTATTGTTAATCATACATGTAGGTAGGGTAATAATGTTTGTCTCATTCCACCATTTTTCAAACCCCTTCCCCTCCCCCTCTCATTTCCCTCTACATAATCTAAAGTTCCTCCATTCTTCTCACGCCCCCCAAACCCCCATCCAGCTAAGTGAAATAAGCCAATCCCAGATATTTCTTAAATAGGACACTGGAAGTAAAAAGGTAAGCCACAGCCCAGGATGAAGTTTTTGCAGCACTGTATGTATATGTTACACTGGAATAGGACTCACCCTCAATACATTAAGAACTCCTAAACATTAACAGCAAAACTATAAATATGAACTTTAAATATAGTATCAAACACTGGAACAGATATTTCATTCAGATTTCTCATCAGGAAAGTGAAAACTGACCTAGAAATTACATTGAATTAGCACCACTCATTGGATTGGCTAAAAACAACTAGGAAAACCAAGTGTTGGTAAATTTGGGGTGAAACCAGGTGTTTTATTCAGCTTTTTCACTTCTTTGACTAAAAGACCCAACAAGCACAATTGTAGAGGAGAAAAGTTTATTTCAGGGCTCACAGTTTCAGAGGTCTTAGTCCATAGAGGGCTGGCTCCATTGGTCAGGGCAGAAGAGTGTGGTAGATGGAAGCAGTTTACATTGTGATCAGGGGGCAGAGAGAAAGAGAGAGAGAGACTATATACACTTGCCAGATACAAATATATACCGCAAGCCACACCCTAATTCCCACCTCCTCCATTCATACCCTACCACTTCAGTTACCACTCAGTCAATCTCTATCAGGGGATTAAATCACTGATTGGGTTAAGGATCTTACAACACAATCATTTCTCCTCTGAACCTTCTTGCATTATCTCACATGTGAGCTTCTAGGGGAAATCTCACATCCAAACCATAACACTAGAACTTACATTTTGCTAGTTGATTGTTGTATGTTAATTGGTCCCTTTAAAAAGTTGTTGGCAATGTCTACTGAAGTGAAACACCTGCCTACACTGCAACCCAGCAGTCCAATTCCTAGGTAGGTACCTAAGAGAAAGGGTGTTGAGAGTCATATACAAAAATATTCATAATACCTTTGATTCATAATAACCCCAAAACCGGAACCAATTCAAATGTCTATGAACATGAAAAAAGATAAATAAATTATGGTCTATTTATACAATGGATTGCTACTTACTGACAAAAACAACCTGTTAATGTGAAACTTCTTTCATATTTGTGAGATGAAAGTCACAAATATGAAACGAGACACAGAAAAGAGCATGCCGTACAACCACAGTTTCCCACAGCCCAGCACGAGTAGAACAAGCCCGTGCCATGGGTCACACCCGTGGATGTTGGTGAGAAGGGACCAAGGGAACCTTTTAGGTGATGGAAATGTTCTCTGCCCTAGTTTGGGTGGTGGGTACACAGGTGTGAATATATGTTTAAAACTCAGTGAGCAGGACTCTTAGGTTTGCATGCATTTTATACCTCAATTTAAATTTTGAAAATATAATTCAAAATTTATTACATGTTACATATCCTTGGGCTCCCTCTCCTCTCCCCTCCCCTCTCCTCCCCTCCCCTCTTCTCTCCTCTCCTTTCCTCACTTTTCCTCTCCTTTCCTCTCCTCTCCTCTCCTCTCCTCTTCTCTCCTGTCTTCTTCTCTCCTCTTCTCTCTTCTCCTCTTCTCTCCTTTTCTCTCTCCTCTTCCTTTTCTCCTCCTCTTCTTGTTCTCCCCCATCACCTCCCTCTCTTGGAAGGTGAATCAGGCCTCAGAGAAGCAAAAGAAGTCTACATGGGTAAAATCTGGGTTGGAGTAGACTCTACTAACTAACCAAAGAAAGGCAGTCAAGTCACAAATTGGGGCTTGAATTGTCTGCTTGGAATCTATGACAGAGATGACCTGGATCTGTAACTGCCCCAGATGCCACTGTGATTTGCAGGATGTACCTCTCTGGTTTCTACTTTAAATAGAGAGGGAGTTGCAGCAGCAGAGGAGAACAGATTTCCAGCACCAGTGGCCTTGACCTGTCAGGACTGAGCTGCAGCTCCCTTTAGTTCATGATTAGCAGAGCAGACTCCAGGCTCAGCACACAGCCCTCTGGGGCCCAGAGCCCTCGCTCATTGCTCATTCAGATATGAATGGACAGGCTTAGTATTGGAAAAATCTTGCTTCATTCTAATGACATATGAATACTTTTCACTCAATCTTTCATATGGTAGGTAGTTATTGAGTGCCTGTTACAAGTCACTATGTTATACAGGGATTAAAATTCAGGAGTACAGTTTTACCTTATTTAATATTATTCATGATTTTTTACCCTGTGTAAAAGAAAAAACCCAATATCACTCATTTGATGGAGACTTGATCCCCATTCCCTAGTCATGTAAAGGATAGAAAGTATGGGTACAACCAGAGAAAGCAAGCAGGGACATCCTGCTTTCCTCCAAAGAGGCAGAAAGACACACACACACACACACACACACACACACACACACACACAGACACACACGTGAAAGAGCTTCTGTGCGTTCATTTGAAGTCTGAGCATTTTGAGTCTTTGTATTTCCACTCTCTCCTATAAAGAGTAGGGGACCATGCCACGCCTGTGTATGCACGTGTGTGCTTACAGGTAGAGCAAATTGCGTAGGTGTGTATTTGTTTTTGTGAACAAGTGTGTGTGTGTGCATGGGCTTCTGATGATGGCAAGTAAGGATGCAGATGTGTGGTATGTGTGTGTGTGTGTGTGTGTGTGTGTGTGTGTTTGGGGGAAGTGCACATAAGACTGTCTCAGGCTTTACCTTACCCTAAAAGATGAGTAATAATATAAAAAGTATGAGTCAGAAAGGAGAAGGGTTAACTGTTGAATAATGAATATGAAATTCATTCAAAAGACTGTGGTTTATCACTGGTGAGAGGAAGTTGGAGTAGTTTCTCGTAAAGTTACAATAGCCAGACCTGCAAAGGAAGCCCCTCCTAACCTGCAATTCCAGAGTTTGAAAGGCAGCCAAAAAATGACCAGGCATTGAAAAGAGAAGGGGAGACCTGGAGTGAAGGGCTCTAATCCTTCCATCCTCCTTTCCCTTCCAAGCCTCTTTCCTTCCTCCTTCAAAAACAATCAGAGACTCTTGCTGATCTTAAGAGGAGTACATGGATTTACACTTAAAATCTTCTTTCTTACCTATTCCCTTCTGTTCTCTTCATGCCTGTTCTTCTAGTGTGGCCCAGTGCTTAGTGCAGGAGAAACCTGTGAATGTGAATTCCATGTCTTTCTATTTTCACTAATTGAACTCAGTTTCCTCATCTGTAAAATGGGTACATTGACTCTTAGTTGAAGCAGTTGCTGAGAGCATCAGATGGGCATAAGCCAATAGCCTATCTCAGACTCCAAGCTCCATGGAAACAGGAAACACCATTCGACTGTTCATCTGCATTTGTCTAGCATGGAGATTGATGTCCTAAAATGTTTTTAATAAATGAATATATTAAAATGGATTAATTAAATATTAGGCAATTTTTTAAATAAATACTTAGGTGCTATTATAAAACCATTTGGAGATAATGGGGAAAGAGAAATAGGGAATAATTTCTTTAATTGTCATTCTCTACCAATTCCACAGGAAAGAGGAGAGAAGGCAGCTGACTGTCCCTGTGGGAGCTGGAGACTGGCATTTGGCTTCCTCACTGTCTGCCTTCCTCTGGGATGAAATCCCTATCCCACCCTCCCTTTGCTTCAGATCTCTCGCAACACAAGTTCCTTCACTGACCAACAGGAGGCGCACCTCTATGGCCTTGGTGTTGACATGGCTGTGATCTAATCACATGTTGGGGGGGAAATAGAGACTGCAGAATAGGCATACTCAGGTATATGTTACTATTCTAGTACTTGGTAGCTGAGAGACCTCAGTTGTTAAATGGTGATGATGTGAGGCTGCTTTCCAGGACTGTTGGGAAAAATACATTCTCTCTCTCTCTCTCTCTCTCTCTCTCTCTCTCTCTCTCTCTCTCTGTCTTTGTCTCCCCTCTCTCCTCTCTAGTATCAATAAAATTGTATTCATACAAGCTGCTTATAATTTTTTAAAATGAGATACACAGTAGAACATAGAACTAATGATCCAATATCCCAGATTGTCCCAGGGAGCCTTCTTTCAGAAAGACAGCATTGTGGGTTGACAGGGAGGGGGCATCAACTACTGACAAAGTGCCCTGATCGCTTAGCATTCTCCCAGATGGTGAGCTAAAGTTTGGAGGGCGAGCCAATACAGACTCCTTCCATCCCGAGCCCTGTGTTGCTTGGATTCAAATGCCATTCACTTCTTGCCTGAACTATCTGCAGTCATCAGGGCAGAGATTTTGCTGAGTGAAGGGTCCATGAGTCCCTTAAATGACCTCATTTCACTGAGGCCTCACACATTCCTTCAGAGTCCGTGTGTGTTAGATTGGGGAGGAGTTCAAGGGGAAGATGGGTGACCTTTCCCAGCAACCTGTATCTAACAGGAAAGGTGGCTATCTTCCCCAGGTTCTCATGACTCTTGTGACTGAAGACAAGGTCTTCCTATTCCAGTGGTGGAGGGGTCTTAAGAGACCAGTTCTAGGTACTCAGAACTGTAGACAAGAAATTTACTCATCAGAACTTATTTATTTGGAGGGGGAGGATTTGAACAGTCAATAGAAGGTAGAATTAAAGATGGCTTTCTTCTTCCTTTTCCTCAAGAGGTATATCTAGCCTCAGCTTCCCCATCTGCTACATTCTGTACTTACAAAAGGAAAATCTACACTTGACACTTTGGAAGGAAAAAAAACACCAGGCATACCAAGGATGGGGTCAAAAGCTGTCTGGGAAGTGAAATTATGAATCACTATGTGGGTGTCCCTACCAGGTTGTCTCAAAATGTCCAGCTCTTGGGGTTAAATGTTTTCCCCTATGAAATCCCCACAGAAAATTGAAACCAGAACTATGAACTAAAAGAAAATGCCTATTTGAATTTTTCTTCCGGTGAACTGCCTTTTTAGTTATTTTAGTACATTTTCTTGGTAGGTGAAGCATAACAAACAGGGCTGTGTTTCTTTCCCACAGACACCAAATTTCTTCGAACAATACATGAAATGGCACATATTACAAGGGCATTTACCACACGATATCAAAGCTACCAGAGGAAATAGGGGTTGGGGGAGAGGGAGGAAGTGGCATCCTCCCACTTAGGAGTATGGTTCTCACAGGTCACAGGAGGCCTGAGTTTCATGGTAGAGCCGGAGGGCTCTCTTCTCCGCCATATTTGTCCCTCTCCCTGCTTTCTATTATTCAGGAAGTAAATGAGCCAGATCCTCACTGCTGGAGCTGATCAAATATTCCTGATGATTCATGGAATCCCAGGCTCAAGAGCCAGACAGAAGGAGAAGGGGATATCTGAGCCTACTCCTTCTAACAGCATAGGAAGGTTATGGTGCCAGTTTGGGAGACCAGGCAGCTAAGGCCCAGAGGGATTCTGGCTCCTCCTCTGGTCCAACTACAGAGACCAGTCTGCAAGTCTCCCGGATGGAGAAGGACTCTCTTCCCATAATCATACTAATCCGTAAGGGCTATGTAATCTGCCTTGTAGCCAAATCTGCAGCTGTGACAGCCTGCCCCCTCCCCCACCCACACCCAACTTTAAAGGGCAAACTACAAATTTGCAGCAGATCATCACCCCTGGGGTTTAGCTTTGGGACTTCCTAATTCTCAGAGAAACGTAAACAAAACTGGCTCACTTTGCATAATTCAACCTGGAACAGAGCGAAATTATACTAGGCCCTTCATTTTCATTTGTAGCAAGATATTTTTACATACTCCTTTCTTAGAACAACAACTAATATATACCCATTACTAAGACAAAGAATACATATAATACTTTTTTAAAAATATAATTCTGTGAGTATGAGAATCATCATCTGTACTTCGGTGTTCAGCCGAGGTCAGCAAACTTTTCCTCTCCAGAGCCAGATGGCACCTATTCTGGGCTTTGAGACCTGTGGTTTCTATTGCAACTTTTCAATTCTGCTATTGTAGCACAAAAGCCGCCATAAACAATACGTAAAGAATGAATGTGGCCATGTTCCAATTATTTACAAAAACAGGTGGCAGGTTGGATCTGGCCTGTGGGCCACAGCTTGCCAACCCCTTGCATACAGAGTTGAGATTTTTTTCTATATGTATCATATCCGGTATACAACTGTGCCTCCTGCTGTCTTCTCACTGCATGCTATGTCATAAATCCTTCCTCAAATTAGTGGACATTATCTACATATAATATTCTCCACAAAAAGTTGCATATCTTCCCCTTGAATGGATGCAACCAAATTCGCATGACCATTTCATATTCAGAAGTTTTCTTAATATTTCACATACTATCATGAACCTCCATATGTGTAAGATTTATGCCTTTATTTCAAGTTATTTCCTTTAGATAGATTTCTGGAAGTGGGTTCATTTTAAATGCTCTTGCTGTCACTTCTCTGTCCCAGAGAGCTTCAGCAATTTACTATCTGAGAACATGATACAGAACCGCCCACTTCTCCACAACCACACCGACACCGACCTGACCCTTGGGTCAGCACTGCAGGTCTCAGGCTGTGAGGACGCAGGAGGCTCAGGTCACTGAGTCTCCTCCTCCCTCACCCCACTGGCCCTGCAACCCACTCCCAGGCCTGGGCAGAGGACAGAGAATGGACCCATTATCTTTCCGAATGCTCCTTCCCTCTTCCTGCCTCCTCACATCTGGATGGGGTAGAAATTTTCTAACTTCCTGTTTCCTCTCTCTACAAAAAGTCCCAAATGTCAATTTCCAATTAACCCTTTTTTGGCTTTTTTGCTTCCTCTTACTTCAACTCCAAACCCTGTACTGATGTTGTATTTCCTCAAAATGAGTTTGAATGAACCCTGCTTATTGAAAACTCCCCATTTGTCCACTCTTGCTCAACAGCCTTCCCTGAGACAGGAATGTGTAAAGGGACCCTGAGGAAAATAGGGAGGAGTGGGATCTGTGGTGGACCCATTCAAATTCACAAAGTTCCAGAAGGGTACCCGCCAAGGAAGGTGGTCCATTGATTAGATCAGGACTGTCTGGGGTCATTGGTCTGCAGTCCTTCCTCTAGTTAATTAGCTTTTCTTACCCATTGTATCTTTTGCATTTTTCTGGATACTGGGCTAAGAACAGATAGATCAGGCTCAAATTTCAGCTGTGGAACTGATGAAGTATGAGAACTAGGCAAAGTCATTTGAGCTCCATAGCTTCTATTTCCTCTGTCAAATGGATAATATCTTTCTTTTAGAGTTGTTTTGAAAATTATATATGATTTTGCACTCTGATCATAACTGTCTGTTCATGCCATCTGTTCTCACTGACACCTGACTTAGTTCTGGAAGGAACAGTTGCATGAAGAGCCCATGAGTGCCGCTCCTTGGTGGCCAGGCACCCACAGCCTTCACAGGCCTTCACGGAGCGCCTGCGCAGCCTCTCACTGCTTCCTGCTCCCTAGCCACGTGGGGAACTCCTCCCCTACCAAGCCAGCTGCCCCCACGCACACTTCAGCACCTTAGACCTTCCTTATGATGGCGTTTTCTTTCTCAGATGTTCTTTTCTCTCTGACTTTCCTAATCAAGAGATGCTCAAAATCACCTAATATCACCTGACTTTGGAACATTATCCCCCAGAACACAACCCTTCCCATGCAATTCCATAGGGGCACTTCTTAGATATTTAATGTCCCCCAAAGGCCCATAAACTACAGGCTTGGTTGTCTGCCTGGACCACTGTTGGCAGGGGGCGGAGCCTTCAGGAGGTAGGGCCCAGAGGAAGGAAATTAGTTATAGGAGGCATGTCCTTCAAAGTGATATTGTGACCCCATCTCCTTCCTCTTCCAGCCACCATGCAGTGAGCAGCTTTGCTCTTCCACTGCCATGATTTATAGTGCCCAAGAAGGCCAAGGCAACTGTGCTGTATGACCATGGACTGAATGCTCTGAAACCAGGAACCAAAATACACCATTCCTCCTTAAAGACTTTTGCTACAATAACAGAAAACTGACTACCACAACCCCCTACAAATATGGATGTGTGCCAGGAGCTGTTGCAATTTACAATCTAGCTTCTGATTTTGACTCTTCCATTAGTTGGCAACCAGGGGCTCCCCTCCCAGACTGGGGGACAAGGGTGGTGTGCCATTTGTCACCGAGCTTTGTGAGATCACAGTGTAGGTACTAAGGGGATGTTTGTGGACTGACTGAATGCTGTCTTGCCAACAGGAGGCCAAGACCTCCTTAAAGACAGGACATTGTCTGTTTTACTTGTATCCCTCACAAGCAGCTAGCTTAGAGCCTAGTCCAGTAAACCTAAGTCAATGAATATGGGAGGAAATGAGTTACTGACTTCACTTTGTTTCCTGACCCCCTTCCCTTAATTCATGCCAAAGAAAACAAAATTCAGCAAGAAAGCTACTAGCAGATAGAGGAGAAAACTGGTTCCCAAACCTAAATATCACTCCATATCTTAGAAGATATAAAGGAGCTTCACAAGTCATTAAAATGGATGTATTCAGCCATAATTATTAATAGCCATCACTGCTGACTGCTGATTTGTATATCCATTACTTGCTGAGGAGGGAGCATGGCTAAGGCAGTGATTACCTCTGAACCTCAGTTTCTTTTTCTGTAAGATAGAAACCAAAATCATGTACTAGAGTGTTCAAGGATAACAAAACTAAAGGAGGTCCCTATCTCCTAGTAGAGAGTGGATCTTTAAGAAATGGTAGATTTTTTTCTCCCCACAAGTATTCCAATAACTATGGCAACACTTAAGTTTTTCTTTAATAAAAATGGCTCATACTCCCCCTCCAGTTAAAACCACAGATTCTTATTCCAAGGGATTCATGTTTATAGGATGACCCCACAGAATTTCAATCCTCCTAGTGCAGAGCATGGTACTTTATTGAGGCCAAGAGTGCTACCTGGGTAGTGTTGGGTGTGTCTGGGTCAAATCCATTCATTCATTTATTTGATACAGATCCATGAAGACTGACCTGCACCAGGAACAGTACTAGGTGCAGGGTGCAGCAGAGAGCCAGTTCCTGTCTCCCAGAGCTGACACTGCACAGAGGAAGACAGCATCAAACAATGATAATATAAAATGTACGTGTGAAGTGAGATGATGGAGGGAATTGGAGTAGAGAACACTGTGCAGGAGCAGTTGGGATCAGCCCTTTGTTTTCCACTCACAAGATAAGTGATGGTGGACAGAAGCAGCTTTGTAACTTGAGAAACACAGTGAAAAATGAAAGTATAAGACCTGCTGCTCAAAATCTTGATTGACAGCAGCAGAGATGAGACCAACTGTGGGTCCTGCCAGGAGTAGCGCCCTGTGAAATCACAGGGGTTCTGCACCCAGGAAGCCAGTCCCCACCTTGGGCAAGTTGTTTGAATCAGTATTCAAATGGGAAGTGACTCAGAAATATGGAGCCATTTGATTGGGAGAGTGGATCTAAAGCTTTGTTCCAGGTACTGGGTTAGACACTATGAAGGGCTTTTTGCCCCATAACACCTTGGAACAATAGTTCTTTATCTGCACCTTGAAAACCTTAGAGTTTGGACAGCCTTGCACAAGTTTTCATTTGTAGCAAGATACCAGGAGGGTGTGTGCCTGCCATGTTGGGGCATATGAATATGCATTGGTCTGTGTCTGGGAAGCACTCCATAGTCTCCATCACATCTTTAAAGAGGTGTGTGACTCTCCATAAGTGTTGAAAACCATTACTTGAAATGGAATCAGAAATGTCACTTATTCACAGACATGCAATATTAATTTCTACTGTGTTTCCCTTACTGTTTATGGCATGCTCCTAATTCATGTCGTTTGCACTTAGGACTGCCAATTCAGCTAGACAGAGCACAGTGCCCTCTTTCTCCCTGATGTGCTCCTGAACACTCACCATTGGAGGGCATTGCTGTGTACCCTTCCAGTTTCAGCTTTGCCATTGACAGAAGCCAATCAAGGGCAGGGACCAAGGTTTGACCTTAAACTATTCAACTGCACTTAATTACCCATTGTAGTGGAAGCACATAAATACAGGATGTCCCTTCACTCTGCCATTCTGCTTTGCATCATTATCAACAAGACAAATGTAATTCATGTCCAATTACTCACTCAGCAAGGTCAGAATATTTATTTTTATCATACTTGTGATTTTTAGGACTAGTGATATCAGTATTTATTCATGGCTAACCTAAACCAAACATCCTGTTGATATCTATAAAGAGCCATACAGTTATTGTTGCAGGTATGCTGAGTCACAAAGCAAATATGAAGTTTATGGGTTGACAAGGGAAAGGCCGCAGGGAGGTAGAGATAAGTGGTCCTGGGTAATCACAAGTGTCTTGCGAAATAGACACATTGTTTATTTATATTGTCCATTTATTGAGCTCAATATGTGTGCAGGAAACTGAAACTAGCCAAAATACTGAGGATTTAAAATTATTAGTAATCTTTTCCTGAACTTGCTACTGGTGGCGACTGTTTGATTCAATTTATCAAATATTCATGTTAGAAATCATTTTCTCCTGTTAGTGGAATAGAGCTTTAGCTACCTGGACAAAGACAAACAGAAACTTTGGAGAGATGAGGAAATAAGTGAGGCTCACAGGATCAGTATCAGTTTACTCAAAGATCTAGAGTGGCAATAATTGCTGTCTGTCCATCCAAAGATCCTGCGGTCAAATAATGAGATTGATATAAAGTGGCAATATTGAAAGGGAGACCCCAAACCTGTAGATGTAGTCATGTGCAGTTACCCCTTCCTTTCCTCATTTGGAGTCACCCAAACACATTTTATTATCTTCTGCCATTGTCATAGAAACACTGTTAGCTGACTACCTGAACTTCTCATTCATTCTGTTTGCAGATGATGTCCCTGTTATATGTTGTGTTTGCTATCCAAACTCTTTCCTTTCTCTATCTAGCTATTTACAATAAATAGGATATACTCGTGAGTATGCACACACACACACACACACACACACACTTGTGTGTATATGTATATATATTTTTTCCTTATACCATCTCATTCCCTTCAGTGTCCTTGAACAGATCAGTCTAGAAATCAGATTTCTAATGGAGTCTTACTAAGAGTAAGTAACTGTTATCCATGGGCAAGTGTCTGACCTTTATGCTTTGATTCTTCCATCTGTGAAAGGAGTATGTGAATCACACGATTACTTAAATCCTTTCTCACTTGATCACTCTATATTTCCATAATTTTCTATGTAGTTTCTATGAGCAACATGGTCATTACTACCCAAATCCAAATTGGGGCAAGGTGAATAGTCTGAGTCTTTAGTTGAGAGTAAGTGAAATATAAGCCATTGAGGCTGTATGATTTCCAAAAGAACAAACTTGATGTTTGAATGCATAAAATGCATTAGGCTTTGGAATATGAAATCTCCACCTTGATAGATTTTTTTTAAAATTCTTGTAGAAAAGTGATTTCATAAGGTGCCTATTCTGTGGAGTGAGAAAGTGGTGGGAATGGCTTGCTCTGCTCTGCTCTGCTCAGCTCACATTTTAAGCAAGAATTCAATTCTTGATGCCATACCAAAAAAAAAAAAATTATGAACAAAGAGAGACAAGCACATTCATTAGATGGAGAGAAAATTAGGAGGGGAATTAAAGGCAAGCGTGGAAAATGGAGAAAAGATAAAGGGGTTCTTAAGCTTGGAGATGCTGGCAATTTTCTAATACTTAAACTAAATGTGCAAAAGACAAAATGTTTCTGCAGATATCAAAATGAAGGTTAGAACAGTGACTACTATCAGTAAGATCCCTGATCAGGAAGATTCAGATCCATGCAAAGAAGAGGTTTTGAGCAGAGGTGTCCAAAATTTGAAAGCTCCGTGCTGGCTGTGTAGCTCCATGCTGGAACGTGCCACTGCTCTGGACACAAACGAACAAGTAGCTCGAGCAGCACATGGTGGGAGCCCCAGCTAGCAGCTCTCGACCTGGGGTTGGTTTGTTTCCCAGAGGACATTTGGTAATGTCTGCAAATATTTTGTGGTGTCACAATTCATGGAGGTCAGCGATATTGCTTAACATCTAATAACGCCCAGGGCAGCCCTTCAGCAACAAAGAATTATCCAGACCAAATAAACCAAAGTTGAGAAACTCTAAAGAGATTAACAAAGATGTTAGGCACTAATATCCCCATAGCTGGGGTGGGAGTGGGTACAGATTGACCTATCAGAGCAATGCTTATGTAAAGAATCATTTAAAATAATACTTTAAAAAGAACATTAATGACATGCAGAAATGTAAATGAAAAAGATATACGCCATTAATTAAAGAATATATCTATGAAGGAACTACATGAAAATATTAACTGGTTATCTCTGATTGGCGGGGTTATTTGTACTTTTTTGTTTGTTTGTTTGCTTAATTGTTTTTCTTTATTTCTCCAGCAGTTGTGATGTAGAGATGCTGCTTTTAAATTCAGAAGCAGAAGAAAAATCTAAGCTGAATTTTTAAAACCTGATATGCCCTTGTAGAATGAATGGCACATGGTAATAAGAATAACAGTAATAATAACTTCAATTTAGCTGGCAAGCATATGGGCTCATTCACTCCCAGTCAGAATGGAAATTGTTATAACCCCTCTGGAAGACAATTTGGTAACATGACTATAGTGCCTTGAAAATATTCATAGCCTGTGACCCAGTCATTCCTGCTCTGGGAAGCTAGCCTAAGGAAATAATCAAAAATAGGCACAAAGATGTTCATTTAGGCATGATTTATAATGGTCAAAAATTGGGTTTATAATGACTACAAATTGAAAACAGTCTTAATTACTAGAAATCGGTGAATGCCTAACTAAATTGTAATGAAGCCATGTGATGTCATACACAGCTATTAAAAATAATATTTACAATGACCAGTGATGTGGGAAGAGATTCATGACACATTGCTAACTGTAAAAACACAAGGGCCCAGAATACATAGAAGGGCACCCTCCACAATGTAATTGCACAAAGGGGACAAGGTGTTTGAAAGTCATATGTCAAAATGTTAACAGAATGGAAACATCTTTAGGACTTGGGATATGAGAGGTTTTAATTTCCTTGTATTTTAATTATATATTTTATATATAAAATATATATATTTTAATTATATTTAATTTCCTCTTTCCTTATATTTTACTCCATTTTCTAATTGTATAAATAATTAGTGAAAAGTATAATCTAATAATTAATTAAAAGTACAGTCTTTCTACCAGACAAAGCTACTGGGATGATTGATCAAATACCAAATCTGAGTTCAAAACACTCATCCATTTTAGGAATATCAACTCATCTAACGTAACAGTCACTTTCAAGAGAGGACCCATTGTGCCCATTTAACAGATGATAAAACCAGCCCCAATATTTCTCATTGTGTTCTCCAGAAGCTCTCCTGGACCTTCCCATTCTAGTTAAGTGATTCTTCCTCTGAACTCCCATCACTTTTCTGATTTTTTTATAGGTCGCACCTAGCAAGTATAGGACACAAAGACTGTTTGCGGACTAAATGAATGGACAATGAAGTGAATAACTCCCAAGCTGATGAGCGGCAGGGCCAGCCAGGTCAGCTCAACTTCAAAGCCAGGGTTGTCATGACTGCTCCAGATGGATTGTGGAGAAGACCAAAGTTCATGCCTCGGCACCTTTCCCAGTGTACAGGACTTATTGTTGGGACAGAGCGGTGCCTGGCCCTGAAGTTACACATTGATCCAGCTCTAAAGGCTTGAATGCCTCCAAAGAACTGCATGGCTTTTTCTCTGTGAATCTCGAGCATTTTCTCAGTGCTCCACACAGCAGCTGGTAATGATTATTGCTCCCGTTTCCCTTTGAAATTTCATGTTCGTTTACTTAACTGGGCATTGCTAATCTGGGAGACGGGAATGGGTGAGGAACCCCATTTGTAAAGAGGATAACAGGTTAATGAAAAAAGCCAGAGGTATGTATAGGTGATAGTGTTTCTACAGGGCTCTGTTCAGTTGAGATGATTTAAGGGCAAGCCTTGGCTGG
>JAJEJO010000467.1:283062-309913 GCA_020662805.1 Glaucomys volans | reverse complement strand
CAACTGTTTTTTGTTTATTTATTTTTAATTTTAACAATAGATGTAAAATAGAAAAATGGACAAAAGGAAGGAGGAAGAAAGGAAGGGAAGAATAACAACCAACCATCAAGTGAGCACTCAGCTACCTTTGCCAATGGACTTGATTCAGTCTTTTTCTTCAATATGGGGACAAGTGCATTGTGGTTGGCCTTCAGCTCTCTTAGAATGGGAATAGTCAATATCCTCCAATGATGCATTTCAGATCTTCAAGTGATCGGCGAGACACATACAAAAGGAAACATTATTAATCATGAGGCACCATTATATGATCCTAGCTTGTTGTCACATCTATAGGACTGGTGGTCATTTTTCTGGGTGGGAAGGACAGGATTCTGGAAAGTGCCTAGGTCTCTTTTGTGTCTCAAAATAGTAATTACAAAAGTCACAATTTATTGGTCACTTGCTACATGTTAGGAATTCTTGTTGTTAGCGGTTTTTTTTTCCTTTTTATCCCCAAATGTCCCAGAAATGGTGATAATTCTAGATTAATTTTCCAGATGAGAAAACTGTGGCTAAAATATTTTCACATGTTGTTATTAAGTCTTTAGAATTCTCTGATAAGTGAGTATAATGAGCTCCATCTTACAAATGAGAAAACAGACACCCAGAAAAAACCATCCTATTTCCTGAAAGAGTTTGTACTGGGACCTGAAATGCTATGGCATTAATTGTGACACTTTTCTGCCCTCTGGGGACACATGAGATCACAGGATGCCTTGGGAAGAGAAGTACTCTGTTTTTTCTCATCAGCACCACCACTTGGTCGCAGCCTTTGGTCAAAAATGAGACTTGACATTGACCTTCTCAGTTGAGGTCCATGTTCCTAACATGGATTCATCCAGAAGCACCAGATTTCACAAGAGGAAATGATGAGGCATTTTTCTGAGGTGTTGAAATTTTTCCTTGTGTCAGTTACACCAATACACACACACATGCAATTTTTTTGAAAATTCCTCAAAGGTAAAAGGTAGCTTTCTTCTCCCATACTTCTGATGTAGTCCCAAAAGTTAATATAAGCTTGCCTAATTCAGGCCCCAATGATTTCTTTCATTCTTATTAACTGCAAAACTTCGCCACATTTTTCCTTACTAATTAGTTCAATGTTTAAGCTCCTGAGTCACCAGGCTGTTACTGGTTACAGCTTGTTCTAGCTCTTCCACCCCTAAGTGGAACTTGCAAGGAACTAGGCACTCCAAAAATTCCACATTCATGTCATGGGAAGAAACCAACAATGAAATCAGTCACTGTAGAGAGGGATGGAGAGCAAGAGCACTAAGACCACCAGTGCTCCATCAGGGCTTTCAGACTTGCTGCCAATGAGAAGAAGAGAGAAGAGTTCTGCTTATTCATGTATAAATGTGTGCATTCTTTCTCCTAAGATCCAGATTTCCCCTGGTCTGATTTTCTTGTCCCTTGTTGCCTTCGGAAGCACAGCTACTTGAACCTGATGTTTGAGTGCAGTTGAATGTCTCTCCAGCCATGATGGAGACAGACAGGAAGCCACTTTCCTTCCTTAGTGGCTAATGGAGGAGCCAAGAGAACAAAGTTGGTCAATGCCTTATGGTCCAGGAGAATCAACTGTTCACTCCAGGAGGCATGACATGACTTTAGCCAAAAGCACACATGGAAAGTTGGGAACTTTGCCTCCTCTAGAGAAAGCATGTGTTCAGCATGGATCATTTCTGTCCCTGATCCTCAGCACCATGCAAGGTTCCCAGTGGGTGCTCCATTAATAGCTGTCATGCAAACCTCAGGACAGAAGCTTTGTGTAGCATTTCATAGCTACATTTATTGACACCAACCACATAGTGTAAGTGTAGGAACGTCCACTGAGTGGACCCAAATACTTTTTCAAAGACTCATAAGCATTACAGCTACGAGAACACTGACTGGTCCCAAGCAGTCATGCTTCCCCAGAATATGGATTGGCCCCACGCAGCATGCTTTCCCACACTTCTGTACTGGACATTCTCCATTCTTCACTTTGCACCAGCTATCTTCCTTAGAATCAAACCTGATTATCACACACGCACACAAACACACACACACACACCACATGAATCCAGATCTCTTTATGTAGAATGGAATTCAAGCCACTTAACATCATATATAAAATACTTACCAACCTGACTCCAGCTTGCTCTCCAATCTTAACCTCCATTCACCTCCTTCATTTCCCATTCCTGATATTTCCAAATATTTCCAATATTCCTGATATTTCCAAAAAAACACCTAACTTTCTTCACCATTCCATTTGGGTACCTGGCCTGAACTTGGTGGACTTTTGCTCCCCCATTTCTCTATAATATTATCATCTCCTCTATCTCTGGAGAGTAAAGTTCTTTCCATCCCTCCAAAGCTTGTTCAACTATCTCCTTCTGAGAAGACCTTTTGGTGTCACCAGATGGTTAGTTACACTCTTCGCCATCAGTATGTTAAGAAAAGAGAGGTTTACTCAGATGCATATTTTACTGCACTGTAATAGTTTATTGATCATATCACTTTTAGATTGTGCTTCTGGAAGGTAGAGACTATTTTGTTATTACTCCTGGATCCTCAGCACCTAGCAAATGCATACCATGTAGGAGCTGCTGAGGACATTTTAGAATAAATGATAAGTGCATTGACAGAGTTGGCATCTGATGAGCAATGCCAGCAGTCCTGGGAGGCTCTGTGTGGTCAGGTGGTCAGGCTGCTCTGCCTTGCCATAAGCCCCAGGATTGCCTTTGAGAACATCCTCTTCTCCCTCTCAAAATAATGTTCTAGCAAAGACAGCAGACTCCTTGGAGCAGAAAACAGATTGTATTAGCTCCAAGATTCCCTGACATCGCATATTTGCTCAGAACAGTAGAGGATGCTTAGAAAAGTAGAAATAACCATCTATTTTCCTGTACATGGCAAATCCTGAGTAAAGTGCTCAGCTGTTTGTAATATATAATCTGAGACTGGAGAACTAACTCCTTCCAGCAAAATTGTGCAACTTCAAGGCAGAAGGATTACTGGTGCCAATCACTGTATTTTAGGGACAAGAAAATGGAGACACAGAAAGGGAAAGGCCCAGGATCATGGGCAGAGACAACAAATTAACAGACATATCACAGATAATGGCAGAAACCCTTCCTTTTATAGAAGAAAGGGGGCGCTAGTTAGCTTAAGGTACTGGGTTTTCCCTACTTACACAAGAGACAAGCACAGACCTGAGCCACCCCACTCTGCAGTGGATCTTATGCCCTTCATAGAGCACAGCAGAACCAGGATGCTGACCTGAGCCCTGGCAGCTCTCCCTGTGCTTGTAGAACATTGACGTTTTGGTTAGGGGTGACTAAGAGAGAAGGTTTGCATGGTTAGAAATTACTCAGATGGCATTTCCTTAGGCTTTGCTTTCGTTCTCAGTGAAAGGTTGAAATGCATGAAGCGCTTCGTTTTCCTGTCAGGTTATTTCATTAATAATCTGTAGTTATTGTATATTTTCCAGAAATCTAGGGCACTAGAACTTGACGATGGAGGATACCAAGAGCACCAGAGAGTATCTGGCAGGCATAGACTATGGGATGTTAGGAGGGCTTATTACAAGTCCTGGGTCTTTATTTTCTCTTTGGTGAAATGAGGAACTGTGACCAGCTGTGCTGAGTCTCCTTCCTACTCAGTCTCCTTAGAGCATCCAATCCCACCATGAATCTTCCTATGAGACATCTCTCCAGGGCCTCCTGTGGCCTTGACCCTGAGGATCCAATGAGAACAGTATGGTCTTTGTTCCTCCCAGGATGGAACTTTGCTTTAGTGGAGAACACAGACCAAAACCACTGGAAAACACACTCCAAAGATTGCTTCTAACAACTATTATTGCAGTAAAAAATAAAAATAAAAAATAAAGGGCTTAAGTGTATTATTAAACAGAATAGGAAATTGCACAGTGAAAGATGTCTCATGTTAGATTGAAGGTCATGGTGTCTTCTCTAAGGAGGAGACTTCTAAGCTGATATTTAAATCAGAAAACATAGCTGTTCAAAATAAATAAATAAGTCTGGAGCTTTCCAGGTACAAGGACCAGAGTACACAAAAGACTGAAGAAAGAGAAGTCCAGGTCATTGGAGAAACCAAAAGGAGACCAGAGTGATGCGGGTGCGGTGACGAGGGGGACAGGGGCTGCAGCACAGGAGTAACAGAGGGGTAAGGGCTGAAGGGGTGACACTGAGATTTCAGTGTCAGGATAAGGGAGTTCGTCAGGCAGGAAGGTGACCTAATTAGGTCTACATTTTAACTCCCCGTCCCAGTGATTGTTTAGGGAATAACCGAAATGGGGCAGGCATAGAATATGGGAGTTAAAATAAAAGGCTATTAAAAGTAGACCCAAAGAGGTACCAGTAGTCAGGTTGAGAAGGAAAGAGCTGGATGCATTTGATGAATATCAGAGAAGGCATGGGCAAGACTTGTTGCACTCAGGTGCCTGGGTAATCGCTGAGGGACAGGTCTCTGTGTTAGGTGCTGGGTAGGACAGGTGAATAAGAACCCAGAGGACAGGAGCCCACGCCCAGACCCTCTGGAGCTCACAGTTCACGTGACTGTCACAGCCCCAGGTGACCATGTTACAATAGCGTGATGTGACCTTTTGTTTTTACCACTCAGAGAGGGGCCCCATGAGTGAGGAGGATGAAGAAAGTTTTCACAAAGCAGTGAGACTGTGAGATGAACCCTGGAGGTGGGTTCTAATTTAGCAAGCAGAAAAGGGGAAGCCCCTTAAACAACAAGAGCAGAACCAGCATGGTGTGGAAATGCAAGCTGTGATTCAGGAGCCAGGAGCCATGACAGTGGGGCCAAGGCAGAGCCAGCTGGGAAGACAGGACTGGAAAGGTGAGCTAAGCCAGTCTGGAGGGTTCCAAGTCCCAGGGGGGCACTGCGCTCATTAAGAATATCAGAGGAGCGTGATTAGTTAGTTCTACAATTAAAAAGATAATTCTGGGGATGAGAACCATTAAGGCGTAGGATTAGCCTAATCACAGAGTGACTTGAAATTGGAATGGGTTTACCAGTTATTTTAGAAAACTATTTTGGGGGCTTGGAGGTGGCACCTTTTTTTAGGTGTTTGAACTGAGCTACTTGAACAATGAAAACGGTAACATTAATATCAAACACTCACACTCGCCCGTGCCTGTGTTGTCCAGGATGTTTTGTATGTAGTGACTAATTTAATCCTTACAACTCCAGTGGAGCAGATGACAGAGTGCGGATTTGAATCTCAGCTGCTTGAGATTGTTGCCCGTACACTCTCCTCTCCCTGCCTCTGAGCAAGTGTGAGCTGAGCATAATGCCCTCAATCTAGAAAACACCACTTTGGAGAATGAGCTTCTACCATTAGACCTGTGAACATCCTAGTCAAAGCCCCAGAAGTAGACAGATATTCCACCAGGCCTAGGGAATATTGGAAAACCCCCCAAGATCATTTCATAAAATTTCCTGTGGGGCCCAGAGGAACAGCAAGTTCTCCTACTCTGCGGGCAGACCTCTGTTGGCAGTGCTGGTGGGACTGAAGGACCAAAGTTGTATGTGCTCGGGTTTCCTTCCAAATTCACATATCACACTGAGTGCTCCTCCTCTGGGGAGAAAGGAGAGAGGGACTGGAGAGAGCTCAGGAGCGCGAGTGTGAGGGAAATTCTTCACGTGAAAGGGAACAGGGATCAACCTCTGTCATTTAGCAAGGCCTTCCACTTATGAGTGCTTTATGATTTGATTCAAGAGAGAGCAATGTGTTTAGCACAAAAATCGTGTTGCAGGAAGATTGACATTATGATGTGCTCGATTCAGTCAATGGATAAGTATGTTTGCCTACCTCATGAATGGCAGTCTCACTAGACTCATCGTTAAGAATATGCATGGTCTTTCATACTATGAAAATGTAGGTTTCCCATTTAACCAAAGATCCTGTGTTATTCCCAGTAAACAAACTTAGTATTTGTTTCTATTGTGGTAAGTTAATCCAATGTTGAGGCATTAAAAGAAATTAGAGCGATTCAGTCATAGATGTCATAGGCTTATAGAAATGTTAGAACAGATTCCAAAGATGCCTGCCCATGCCCTGACATTGCGCACGAATACAATTGGCAGTTAAAGCCTTTTGTCGCTGAGCAGATATATCCAATTAGAAATATTTCTCTACCAAACTTTGAACACCTAGAAAGTAAAAATGGATCTCCCACAATGATCTAAAACTAAATGCACCAACATGCTCAAAACACTATTCAATACATCCCCAAATTTATTTAAAATGAAGAGTAGAAGATTAGGTAACATTG
Source organism: Glaucomys volans (assembly GCA_020662805.1). Classification (NCBI taxonomy): domain Eukaryota; kingdom Metazoa; phylum Chordata; class Mammalia; order Rodentia; family Sciuridae; genus Glaucomys; species Glaucomys volans. Next base: position 303,584 of record JAJEJO010000467.1, on the reverse strand, counting down.
GATGACTGACGGGAACATTAGAATTATGAAATATTATTACATTGTAGCATGACTGTATAAACAAAATATGAAAGCTTACATATGAAAGATTATAAAACAAGGTGAATCATTAGAGTCCCATGTGCATAGTTTTCCTTATTGAAGAAAAAATCAACAGTCACCAAGCACCAGCTCAGCCTGTTTTCCATTGTGAGCACTAGAGCTGGATCTGGAGAGTGAGCTGCTGGGTCTCAGGGGAGATCACTGAGAAGAACCTGGTCTGGAGAAAGGCAGGGAAGCGTGGCAGCTCTGTGCAAAGTGGTGGCCAGGCAGAAGAGTTGCACCAAGTCATACCCGAGTTCCTTCCAATGCAAGCACATGGGCATACCACTTGTAACTGCTGGAAGTCCACCCCACACCTCTGACAATTCCTCATATGATGTGACTTCAAGGGAGGGGAGGGGGCATGGGGATGGGAAGGACATTAGAATGAATCAGACATATTATCCTGTGTACATATATAACTATAGGACAGGTGGAATTCTACATCATGTGCAGCCAAAAAAATGAGAAATTATAACTCCTCTATATGTGATGTGTCAAAGTGCATTCTACTGTCATGTATAACTAATCAAAGTAAATTTAAAATTTTTTTAATAAAGAAAAATAAACTGTGATTTGATTATACAAATTATCACGTGGTCTTCATGTCCTCTGCAACTATTGATAAGAAAAGTAGCCAGTTATTAATACAATGAAGTTTTTCTTATACAAGTATAAGCAAAGCTATTGGATCATTGTCTAAATGATCCTTTGGTGTGGGGAAATTGGCAGAAAACACTTTTATTTTCTATTTTGACCCTTAAAACACCTTTTTAATGATTTATCATAATTTTAGATACCTGTGATTGGCCCGTGTCAATTTCTCCCAACAAAAAGTTAGAGCTTCATGCTTTTGGATTTTGTTATTTTCAATATAATGTATTCACCTATGTATCTAAGAAGTTGCAAAGATTGAGATGGAACATCCATCCAATAATCTAAAACATGCTGATCACTTACAATATGAAATATCAGACGTTAGGAGAACCTGAAAGTTTTCACCTTTATTGTTGGAACCCTAATTCTACCACTTTCAGGAAGTTACCAAAAAGGTTGGCAGAGAGATCACCTTCAACTCCACACTAAGGAATCAAATACACTAAGGGGAATCAATCCTACCACTTGGTCTAGACTGCTGGTAATCCTAGGATATAGCCTAAAAATACGCCCTCGGTCCTAATTAATATTGATGATGAAGTGATTAGAAATGCACAGGTGTTCTAAGTTGTCACTACAATGTTCTTCCACAAGTCATTCTCAATCGAATGGTTTTGACAAAATGAATGGACACATGCTCCTGTGCTCTTGCTGCTGAAGGCAAGAGGATGAAAGAGTGGACACAATTGTGCCATACAGGAAGCATGGATTCATTTTTCTATGATGTCTGGCATTTGCTTTTAGTATGGACTACACATTGTAAATAAAAGAAATGAAAAAAGACCAAAAATAATAGCCTACTGGCAAAAACCAGAGAATATAGATCTAACAGAAGAACAAGTAAGAACGAGTAGAAAAGAGAGACCCATCATCATGAGAGAGAAGAGGGCTGCAGGTGAGGTGACCATCCATTCTCTCAAGACTGTCAAGGCACCAGCACTGACACTCTGTCATCAGAATCCTCTCAGTTCTGGGCTAGCAGAATCCTAGCTGCTACACGTTGCTGCCATTGTGCAAAAGGATGGGAAGGCCTGAGAGCAGAAGCCCAAACCTTGAGGACTATCAGCACCTCCCTGAATCGCACATGGTGAGAAATGTCTGAACACACAGAAAATGCAGATCAAATGGACATGGCCCCCTCAGTCATGTTGGTGAAGGATATCAGCGGCTCTTTAATAAGATAAGACCAGTGACTAAGTAAAGAACCCGTTATGTGAATCTCCTCCACGTCTAGTGTCCTCTGTGTTGGCATTTGAAGCTGAAATGATAAATGCCTGATTCACAAGGTGCTGGACTATCCTCTGCTCAGCCGAACATGGAAGATTTATCAGAGCATTTTTTCCTGTTTATCCCAGCTTCCGCGGGAGTAGTGAACCTTCTCAAGGCAGGACTTTACACCAGTTCTTCTCAAACTTTAACAAGCATTTGAAGCACCTAGGGATCTTGCCAAAATGCAGATTTTGATATTTTAACTAGGTGAAAATATGGAAAGGGGGGTTGCTAAGATTTTGCATTTCTAACAAGCTCCCAGTTTGTGACCATAGACCACACTGAGAGCGGCAAACCTGCAAGCTCCACAACCAACCAGATTGGGAAAAGGCCAAATGAAACCTACTTGACACACCTGACCCATGGTAACAGCACCTACCTCACAGGCTCTTCTGTGGATTCACTGAAATAAACCACATGAAGTTCCTAGCCCAATGCCTGACACCTGAACTACATAAAATTTCCATTCCAAATCATTATTAACCAATTGTGTTATAAGTTCAATTCATATTAAAACTTCAGACAACTTGGTTTGTAGAAGACAAGAGAAGGGTGGGCTTGTAAATTCATATATATATACACTCAGTTCCATTTTGCTCAGAGATCACAGAAAGTCTATTCTTAGTTTTTTTTCTTTTCTTTCTTTGTGTGTGTGTGTGTGTGTGTGTGTGTGTGTGTGGCACTAGGGATTGAACCCAGGGGTGCGCTATCACTGAGCTATATCCCCAGTCATTTAATTTTTTGTTTTTAATTTTAAGATAGGTTCTCATTAGGTTGCCCAGATTGGCCTCACGATTCTCCTGCCTCAACTCCCCAGTTGCTGGATTACAGACATGCACTACTGTACCTAGATGTGGTCTATTTAATGCATGACTTCCAGCCCTGACTGTACATAGAAACAGATGGACAACTTGTAAAACATGCATACTGTTACTTCATCCTCCATCACCTGAATCTGAATCTCTGCAGGCCAGACCAAAGCTTTAGTGAGTATGAAATATCCCCCAAGTGATCCTAACAGCAACCCAGTTTGAGAATCACAGGCATAATGGAACCAAACTCCTGGAGCTCTGACAGTGAATCTCAGCTCTGCTTGGACAGATTTTCTTTATCTAATTTTCTGGAATTTGTAAAATAGGAATTATATAAGTAGCAATAATTTCCATCTTAAAGGACTAAACAAATTAATTCATGTAAGGCCCATATAGCACTTTAATTTTGGATTGTGATATGTGGTTCTTGCCTCTACCAGAATGGGTAGGTAGCACAAGACTATTACCGTAAAGGCCTGAGATCCGGTACCTAAGTTAGAATTTAGCCCTTGCAAATGCCAAAAGTCTGTTTCTATCCAGAATGTTGCATTCCAATGCTACATCCAGATGTAGCATCCTGGATAGAAACAGCATTATGTCAAGAATGATTTCAGGCATGATAATATGACAACATATATCTTAAAACACCTACAATTCGTCAGGAATGAATACCTGAGTCTTGGTTCTACCTTTTACTAAATACCTGACCTTGAACAAATTACTTTATCCATCCCCAGCCTGTTTCCTTATCTGCCATTGGGCATGATAACTACAATTTAAGGATTAGTTCAAATACATGAAATAATGTGAAGAATCTGGTACAACACCCGACACTGAAGAGGTCCTGATAAATATGTTCCTCCACCCTATCCAAGTGTTTTGGGACAACAAGGGTAAAACACCCATCTCAGTTTCCATAGTTTACTTGAGAAGATAGGAAACATAGACATCCATATGACATTGCTTCCTCTTTAAAATATGTGTAGCAGAGACACACAATGATAAAGAGCTAGAATCTATTTAGAGGAAGTTTATGGTGTTTTTGTGTTTAGTTCCTTGACATGGTACATCTGGGGACTTGAGAATCTTCTCTGTGCAGTCACTGTTTTGATTTTTGGTTGGTTTCCTGTGTCTTATAGTTTTTACAGTAGACATGATTTGGCAGATGTTTGGAGTAGTAGGTGTGGCCTTGCTTTTGATGTCTCTGAGAACACAGAGTCCTTGAGGGCTTGGATGATGTCTCTCTACAGGTCACATTCCCTAAGTAGTCACTATGGAGTTGATGAACACTAGGCACTGTCACTCCACATGACATAAGAGGCCATTCCACAGGAGGCAGAGGAAGTCACTGTGAGAAAAAGCAGCACAGTCCACATGGGTCTTGCTCAACCCGTTTCATGAGGGCAAAGTGACTGGGGAACTCCAGGAAGATCCCAGAATGGACCCTATAACCCCCATAGACTTGGAAGAACAACTGAACCTACCAGCTCCCCTGTAAACCAGTGATGATGACTTGAAGTTGATAATCCTGGTTCATTGGAAGTCATAAAGCTGACTCAGGACTCAGGCAATGGGTTGAGCTCCCATTTATCTCCTTAACTGGATATTAAATTGTGCTTAAATCGCACATAACATTTGAGTGACACACCAGTTTACACCATCTCATAAGATACTCGCATCACTCTGTACAACGTTGCTATCCCATTTTTATGGATGAGCAATTAAGAGTCATAGTTTATCAGTCAGCAAGGCATACATACACAGCTAGTCACAGCAGCAGCATCTGTGAATTCTAGCTGGGTCTTGTACCTAAAAACCATATTCTTCCCCAAACAACTGGCTCTAGGGCCAATCACTTTCTTAACTACTTGTGCCCCAATTCCCTCATCTCTTGCCCTGGTTTGCTTTGCGGTGATAATATGATAAAGATATGAGTTAATTGTGGAAAGGAGTTTAGAGAACATAAAGTCCTACATAAGCTTAGATTATTATGATGATATCTGAGGAAGTAAGGATCAGGTGAGTATATCAGAAATCCACCCCACTCTCACCAAAGCCTACAAATGAGACACTTGGAAGGTTTGATTACTTTTTGGTGAACACTTTGCACTTCTAAAAACCTCCTGGAATATTTTACTTCTACTTGCCAATTTTTTTTTAATCCCTCTTGGGCTGAATCCAAAATTGAAATATTTCATGGGAATATCAATGTTTTTTTTAAACTTCCATGAAGTTCAGAGCATAAAGTCCTCTTTGATAGAGAATAAAAACAAAGCTTAGAGTGGAAATCATGTCATCAACAGGGGCCATCAAACTCTTTGCTTCCAACCTGTGTGCCAGAACTGGGTAAGAGGGATGGAGTGTGGTCTCAGAGGATAGCCTTTCAGGGGACCCCCCTCACTTTCCAGGCTACTTCCGCTAGCTGCACTGGGAGTCCTGGGCTTGCACAGAACTTAGACACCATCACGAGCTCCATGGTGTTTGACCATATGGTGTGGGAGGGTGACTTCTCCAAACATCCAGAGGAAATTTCACAAGATCATTGTAAACCAGCTGGATCATGAAGCCTGAAGTCCAAAGCTATTAGCAAGCTGGGGAAAGTGAGTCTCATGCTGGCTGGTTCTCAGTCTGGCTAGACTCTGAGCATACTATCAACTCTGTCATCTCCATCTTTTAATGTCACTGAGTGAATTTGAAATAAATAACTCCAAGTCACAGTTTAGCTCAAGACCTGCCAATACCAAGCATTTTAAGGTTTGCAATGTTTAAATATCTTACTCTTAGCCACATAGCTAGTAAACATGTGAGCCAAGTTTCAAATCTAAATTTGTTAGAATTCCAAACCCTTGTTTGGGTTTAATTTTATTTTTTTTTTAAATTATGTAATAACATGCAGTAACTGTCCAAGTTTATTTTTAACCATATTATTGCCATTTTCTAAATATTATTTTGTTGTGATAAAGATACTTAACATAAAATCTACGTTAAGTATTCAATTCATCTTTGTTGGCTAGAGGAATAAAGTTGCATAGCAGATATCCAGAGGCCATTCACCTTAATTAACTATTACTTTATGCTCATTGACTAGTCCTCCGTTTCCCCCTTCCACCTCAGCCCCTGGAAAGCCACCATCCAAGACTTTGATTCTATGAGTTTGACTATTTTAGCTATCTCATGCAAGTATTTATTATGCTGCAATTGGCTTATTTCACTTTGCATACTATCCTCAGGGTTTGTCCATGTTGTCGCATATTGCAAAGTCTCCTTATTTTAAGGCCAAACAGTGTGTGGCCTTCCATTGAGTGTGTGTGTCCCACACCTTTTCTTGCATTCATCTATCAATGGACATTTGGGTTGTTTGCATACCTTGGCTTGTGCGAACAGCACTGCAGTGAACATGGAAGGGCTAATATCTCTTTGGGATCCTAATTTCAATTCTTTTGGATAAATACGCAGAAGTGAGGTTGCTGGATCATATAGTAGTCTTCCTTCAGTGTTTTTAGGAACCCCCATGATGTTTTCCATGATAACTACAGTGTTTTGCATTCCCATATACAGTACATGAAGGTTTTAATTTCTCTATATGCCCTCCAGCACATAGATAGACAGATAGATAGATAGATGATAGATAGATAGATAGAGATAGATAGATAGATAGATAGATAGATAGATAGATAGATAATGTGATAGTTCTTCTGACAAGTGTGAAATCATAGGTTCTTATGGGGTTTTTAAATTTGTTTTTCCCTGATAACTATTGATGCCGAGAAATTTTCATACCTTTGGTCATTTGTATGTCTTCTTTGGAGAAATGTCTGTTCAGGTCTTTTGCTCATCTTTGATCCACTGCACAAACACATGCTTCCTACATCATGGAACTCTTTATCTCTTTTGAAATAGCACTTGGAAGAGACATGAGGTTTGATCTCTATGTCCCTATTGAGTAGTTCAAGGTCAAATGAGAAGAAATCACAAGGCAGACAGATGGAGATTTTATATAAGTGTATTGGGCAGGACCCAATTCAAACCAATCAAAGTCCAGAGTCCAAGAACAACTAGCTGGACAAACTGTATGGGTAGACTGTTTTCTTCTATTGGCTTCAGTCTGAGGGTTTGACAAAGAGGGCCCCAAGAACATTTAGGTTCACAGCCTTTCAGTTTGGTAGACTCAGCAGAGAGACCCTTTCCTAACTGCTCTAAGAACATCCCAGGATTGCCTCTGAATAAACTGAATTGATCACATACCCAACTCTAAACCAATCACTGTACTTCTGAGATGCTTTGTGATTATTGGTCAAGATGGGGCAATGTGCTGAGCTCAGGGTAGGTGTTCAACCAGGAGGAACTAGGATTAGTTCTTTCCAAATGACATAGACTGATACAAAGGAAGGAGTGATTCTCCAGAGGAGTGGGTAGCAAACGGAGAACATGCTGGGAAGCAAAATGGAAGTGCCTTCTCTAGCAAGGACTAGATTTCTGTGCCTCCAGGACACTGTTAGAGCTTTCCTCCTTGTCAGCTGATACCGTATCTGTGCACACAAGGACAATGCCTAGCTGCAGGGCCATGCTCCTTTCCCATCAGGCTGAAGTGTGTTGTGCCTGTGCGATGCAGGTCATTTTCCTGCCTGCCACTTGCATGGGGAATTAGCTATTCTCAGAAGCAGATTCAGCCAACAACTCTGCCGTCTGGAACATGATCACCTCAGCTCCCTCACTCCCCAGGTTAAACAATTCTGAGGTGCATATTCTAAAGAACTTTGGTGCCTAGAGTTCCCTAGCAGGATTTAGCTCCAGTTACCTGAAGCAACAAATTGATTAAGAATACATTGTATATGGTTTCCCTTCCATTCCCTGTGCTGATCTCCATGTGCCTATCATACATACTGGAATAATGTCCCCAATAAACTAACTGTGCTTGAATCCTGTTCTCACAAGTCAAAAAACAGTGAAATAGGTTGCATCCTGAGATCATGAGGTTTTTGGTAAGAGAAGCATTCAATCACACGTGGAGGGAATGATTTTGGAGAGATCTAGGAATAAAATGAGTAAGTGGAATGAAGAGTCCACATTTAGACTCTGCAGTTCTTTTTATTTGCTAAGTTGCATTATGACTTTTCGAAGAGACTGTTAAGTCCCTGCTTTGGATCCTGAAATGTATGAATTGGTAAAATACACAAAGTTCTCAGGGGAGTATAATTTTCTAGAGGTTGTTTGAAAGTATGAGATTTAGCTTCTGCCTTTGTTGTAACACATTCCTATAAAAAGACTTTCTTGGGCTGCTCTGTTCTTCTTCGGCTTGGGAAGGGCTCAAAAACATGTCATTTCCTTGGTCCTGACTAGTTTTAAATTTCAACACCTACCAACATCTAAGCAGAAAAAGAGCCTTCACAAGAGAACCTATAAAACAAAGAGGGTACGTGGCTGCCATAAGAAGTAGGCGAGAGGGTGTCATCCTCTGAAGCTCTTTGTGTTGGTTTGGACACGTGCCCGGTACGCAGAGTGTAAAGGAAGTGATTTCTCTCAGAATAAACACATCAATCAAAAAAAGATAAAGAAAATAACTATTTCACCTTTTTGATGTGTGAAAGCATGTCATATGGAATTTATTCCTGTGTGATGTCTTTATTTCTCCAGTGGCACTTTTATCCATTTTACTCATGAAAATACTAATAATGGACAAAATTTGTTGCCTATTCACTGTGTGCTGGGCACCATGAAAACTACTAACTATAATTTATTACATTCAATTCTCCCACAAAATGTATCCAGATATGCTTTCAGATTTTTACAGATAAAGTAACTCAATCTAAAAGAGGGTCGTAGGTTTGCTGAAGTTCACACAGTGCTGAGGTGCAAGTCTGCCTGTCTTCAGAGGTGTATTAGTTAGTAGCAGCTGTGTAACAAACTGTTCCAAAACTCAGTGCTTAAAACATTAGTATGAACATTGCTTACAAGTCTACAGATCAGCTGGGCAGTTTTTCTGGTCTCAGCTGGGCTTACTTATGCATCTGCAGTCAGCTGTGGGTTGGATAGACAGCTCTGTGGTTCTTGTTTATGCTCACATCTTTGGGAGTCAACTGACACCTGGCTAATCTGTGATGTTCTCTGTTGAAACGACTGGCTCTGCTTCAGCTGGACTGTCACCCTGCAGGTGGCTCGCTGGCCTGGTTTTCATGACAGTACTGTGATTCCTAGAGAGGGAAAAAAGGGACGTGTCTCTTGAGACCTAGGCTTCAACTAGACACAGAATCATTTGTATGACATTGTATTCACTGGAGGAAGTCACATGCTCAACCCAAATTTCAGAGATAGGAAAAATAGGTGTTGTCTGTTGAAGGAGCTACAAATTTATGGCTCATTGGTCAAATGCACAGGGAGGGGTAGAAAATTGCAGTCAATGCACTGTGGCAGCTTATGTCTCTACCACTATGTCCTTTGCATCCTGGTGCCTCTCCGGAAAAGCAGAGCTGCAGGTGAAGCCATGCCCTAAGTTAAAAGGTTCTTTTTTCCCTCCTCCCCTTCTTCTTTTCAATTTATAAGCATATTTTGTTCTCTTCCCACACTCTATTCCATATCTTCATGATGAACTTCAGAGTAAGTTAAATACACCAACCCTTTCCCTGGACATTCCCAGTTTCCAGATTATAGGAAAGGCCCCTGTTAAAAAGTAGTTGTAAGAAGTATAGAGTGGAGGCTGCCTGTGATGGGAACCAGACACTCAAACCTCCAAAGAGCAAATTTCTAAACAATCATGTTTTCTTAGGATGCACAAGTCCAGGAAGACTGGGAAACCCAGAACCAAGGTATGACACTCACAACCCATATTCCAGAACTGGCCATTTCTCAAAACTAATGAACCACCCTGGCACCCACTTGACACATTTGCACACAATATGCTATGTGAACTTTCCTTCAGTGACACCAAGCAAGACAATGCAAGTGCAGCTCATGCATCCTCTAACAGGCCAGCCTGTCATCAATAAAACCTTTTCTTTTCCCATCAGTCTGTCTTTTGAATTACTGGCTCTTCTGGGCAACAGCAAAATTGGACTTTTCCAATGATTACATGGGTGCTGTTCATCTTGATGTTGCCTGAATGAACAGCTAGGAGAAAAGAGCCTATAAACTGTCTGTTTTGAGGACTCTTAAGTCCTTTCAGCTGTGTTAGTCAGTTTTCCATCACTGTGACAAAATGCCTGAGATAACAACTAAAAAGTTATCCCATGGTTTCAGAAGTTTCAGTCCATGTCACTTGGCTCCATAGCTTTGGACCTCTGATGAAGCAGAACGTTATGGATGAGGAAAGCAGCTCACCTCATGGTGCCTGGAAAGCAGAGAGCAAGAAAGGAGGGGCTGAGGTCCGAATAGCCTCTTCAAGGACATGCCTCCAGTGACCTAACTTCCCTCCCCTGGGCTCCACCTCCTAAAAGTTCCACCACTTCCCAACAGTACCACAGGCTGGAGACCTAACCTTCAACAAGTGGCCTTTGGGGGACATTTAAGATCTAAACCATAGCAGAAGTTGCCTCCCTCCCAAAGCTGAACTCTTCCCAACGCCCTCTAAGTCAGTATCCAGCACCTGTCAGAACACTAACTCCATAGTTTTCCTTTACCCTGATCCGGAAGTCTTCTCTGGAAACTGTCAACTCTTTTCCTATCCCCTGGAGCAAACTAAGAAAGATCAATGGGGTCTTCCATGTGACAACTATTTTATACCCAAAGTCCCCCACCAAAATCTTCATTAATTCTTTAGTCTTTTCCAGGCTTAATTATTCAACCACTTCACAGATGAGCTCAATATAAAATCACTTTCGATATGTACACAGGTTGTCAATGTTCCTCCACTGATGTGGTACCCAAGCCATTCACATACTCTGAAAGCTGTCTGAGCACTCTTAATCCATGCACTTTGCCAAAGCTGTTTTGACTTTTCCCCACTCCTCTTCCTTCTGTAACTGTGCCTCATTGTTATTACATTAAATGGAATTTGGTTTCTCATTCACAGTAAATGATTTGTAAAAGGCTCTCTTGTCTGTTCTTTTTGCTACTTTGGGTTTTGAACCAGAGAACAGGTATGCCTTTATCATTTTCTAAGTCCAGTCCTGTCCTATTCACTGGCTGTAAATATTGATGCTATTATCCAATCTGTTCACTCATCTTTTGAAATTCCTCTACAGATTTATTCTTTAATGCCAGGATTTTTGTAGCTTCAAGGAACACAAAAGTGAGTGAACCCCGATATTCATGCTTGAAGTTTGCAGGCTCCTGGGTGAGGCTGTGGTGTAAAGCAGCCTCTTTCAAGTGCACTCAAGCTTTTGGGGGTGCAAGCTTGTCTTCCAGGGTTTCCCCTATACCTCTCTTCTGCATCCCCAGGAGATACCTGGCGTGGAGAAAGACAGTGCTGTACCCTGTGGTGTTTCACACTGTTGTGTCATTACATATTTTTTAAATGTAATCTTATAACTCAAAACAATGAAGTTTCTATTCTCAATTTGGTTCTATTCTCCAAGGAAGAAAAAAAAAATAGTGGTTGATTTTTACAGGGACAGAGGAAAAGGTGAGGACTCTAGGGCACTGTCTACCCAGGGATTCATGACCCGATTCTTTCAGTTATGCATATAAATGGCCATAGTAAAAACAAAATCTTTTAAGGGCTAGCTCCTGTTAAAATTGTGGGGATCCAGCATATCGAGTGACAGTCTAGAAAGCTGCGTGATGAGACCGAGAGGACCCCAGTGAGCAAGGACACTGGGGCTGCCTCACTTCCTCTTCCTCTCTGTGTCATCCTAATTCTAATGAGAGAGGAGGTGTGCCAAGCTCCAGTTCAGCTAGAGAGAGAGAGAAGAAGAAGAAGAAGGAGGAGGAGGAGGAGGAGGAGGAGGAGGAGGAGGAGGAGGAGGAGGAGGAGAAGGAGAAGGAGAAGGAGAAGGAGAAGGAGAGGCGGCAGAGGAGGAGGAGGAGGAGGGGGAGGAAAAAAAGAGAACAAAATGGACTGATAACCAATGCTAAGTTTTAAAACAGATGACTATTTTGAGGTAAAAATGATAAACCCCTCTCCTCCCCGAATGCAGAGGAAGCAGTACAAATGGGAAAGAGAAAAGAACGTGGAGGCAGTGACATGGGGCCACTTACATTCTCAGAGTGCTTATCAATGCATTGAATGGGGGAGCTGAAAACTGAGACAGAGACAATACATCCACAAGCCACGGAGGGACTAGGAAAGCATCTCGTATTTTGAATGAGATCTTCTCTCTGTTTCCACATATGTTTCAGTGCACAACATCAGAAAATAGTATATAGATTCATTTAGTCAGTGGCTCAGCAAATACTATGTACTATACACTTTTTAAAACATTAAAAATATCTTTGGGACCACAATAGATAAAAGTTCCTGCCCTTGTGGCAAATAGGAGAACAGTCATAAAATAAAATAAGCAGATTAAAATGTAGTTTATTAGATAATAAAAGTGACTAAGAAGATAAGAGATGTCTTAGTCTGTTTTGTGCTGCTATGATAGAATAAGTGAGACTGAGAAATTTATTAAGAACAGAGATTTATTTCTTACAGTCTGGATGTCAGGAAGATCAAGGTCAAGGGCCCACCTCTGGGGAAGGACTTCATGCTGCATTATCCCACGGCAGAAGGCAGAAGGGCAAGAGGGTGTCAGTGAGCAAGACAGGGCCAGACTCACTTTTATAAAATACTGACACTCAGGAAAACTCACTCACTCCTGTGATAATGACATTAATCCATGAGATCTGCTGTCATGACCTAATCACCTCTTCAAGGTCTCATTCTCCACACTGCTGCATTGGGGATTGAATTTTCAATACACAAACTTTTGGGACACATTTAAGCCAGAGCAGCAGATAAAACAGGAAAACCCCTCTTGGAAGGAGGGTGCAATTCTAAATAAGGTGAAGAAAGGCATTTCTGACAGAGTGACATTCACCAACAGCCTGAAGAAAGTCACTGATGGACACCTGAGAGAGTATTTTCCAAGCAGAGGAAGCACCATCTACAAGGATCTGAGGCAGGAGTTGCAGACTTGTTTCGGGGACAGCAAAGGAAGCCAATGTGACTGGGGCACAGGGCAGAAGAGGGTAATGGCACAAAGTCAAGAAATAGCGGGAGCCAGACCTTACAGGGTCTTATGGGGCTCTTCCTTCTCCTTCTCTTTCTCCTTCTCCTCCTCCTCCTCCTCCTCCTCCTTCTCCTCCTCCTCCTCCTCCCCATCTCTCTCTCTCTCTCTCTCTCTCTCTCTCTCTCTCTCTCTCTCTCTCTCTCTCTCCAGCTGAACTGGAGCTTGGCACACCTCCTCTCTCATTAGAATTAGGAATGACACAGAGAGGAAGAGGAAGTGAGGCAGCCCCAGTGTCCTGGCTCACTCGAGTCCTCTCAGTCTCATCACTCAGCTTTCTACACTGTCACTTCAGACTTTTATCATGAGTACAGTAAAAGCCACCAGTAGGTTTGAGCTGGATGTGACATTGTATAGCTTACATTTTGAAAGAATCACTTGGCTTCTGTGTTAGGAGTAGACTCTTTGGGAGTCAAAAGCAGCAGCTAGGACATCAGGCGATTTAAATAAACCAAAAAAGAAATGAAGGTGTTTGGACCACAGTGGTAGGGCTAGAGATGGAGTGATGGCGAGTGGGTGGATCCTGCACATATTTTAAATATAAAACCAATGGATTAAATATGGGATGTGACCAAAAAAGAGAAGTTAGATTTCTTTTAGTCTAATAAAAAAAAGACATTGCCATTTATTGAGGCAGGGAAAACTGTTTTGTGTAAACTCAGACATTAAGGAGCAAGCGTCCAACTGGTAGTTAGATAGAATTTTGTGCATCAGCAGGGGAGACACAGACTTGGTGTGCCCATTTGGGAGTCGTCAGTATATAGATGGTATTCAGACCACAAAATTACATGGGAATGGGTAGAGATAGAGAGAAGTAATGTTTAAGAACTGAATCCTATAGCATGCTGAAGTCCAGAGGTAAGAAGCAAAGATTGGAAGAGAAGGTGATGGAGCAGCCAGTGGGGAATATGAGGACAGTCTCCTGGAAGAAATGAGAAAGTCTTTTCAATGCAGAGAAAGTTGTCGCTTGGTGAAATGCTGCACTGGATCAATTAAGATTAGGAATACGATTTGCAACATGCACTTCTTTGAAGATGTTGCCAAGAGGCATTTTTATGAAGAATGGAGGGAGATCAAGAGAGAAAGGGAGACAGATGTAAAGACACAAGAACAAGCATCTCTTTTGAACAGCTTTGCCTGAAAGGGCCCAGGGAAATGTGATAGAAACTGGGAGGAAATCTGGCTTCAAGGGAAGGAGTTTGGGATGTGGGAGGGATCACACACCTGCTTCATTTGCTTTTGAAAACATGCATGCATGAGATAAAACTCACTTGCTGATACGACATCCTTGAGTAGGCAAGAGGGGAAGGGTCTGGTGCAAATGTGCACAGAAAGGTCTTGGACACAAACCTAGATTGCTTGTTCATTCTGAAAGGCGAGTATATGGAAGTGGAAGTAGCCAGGACATTGTGAGAAAATGGTCTTCTGCTTTCACTTACTTTCCCAGCTAAATAGGAAACAAGATCATGAGATGTTAAGTCACTGTGCAGTCCAATCTTCCCAAAGTCAAGTTCCTAGAATAAGTGAGTTGGGAAGACAGAGTGTGATGTTGAGAGAGTGGGATGCCTGAAGCTAAGCTTACAGGAAGCAGTGGTTATTTTAAGGCCAAGACTTGGAGAGGAGGCAGAAGAAATAGAGGAGCTAAGTGGCTAGGTTACTGAAGGTTTATGTCCATTGGCAGTGACATTGCCAAGTGATGATACGAACAGTGTGAGTAGGACTAAAAAGGCAAGTCAGAAGTAAAACCTTAAAAGAAAGAGGTGTCGGGCATGAAGCTTGGATCTGCAGATGCCTGTCATGAGAAGGGCGACTGATGGTACAGATAGAGGCTGACACCTCAAAGTGGGCTTCCACTGAGGAAGGAAGAAGTTTGGAGGCCATTGTAGGAGGCAAGTGACACCTGTCCCACCTCCAGGTTAGGGTGGAGGAGGCAGGAAGGAAGAAATCCTACAAAGGAAAAGAGCTGCATGGGGAGAGGGGGTTCCCATTTTCAGAGCAAAAAGGTGTAACAGAATTTATGAAGAGCAGGTTCAAGATAACAGGGGGTTTTGCCAACAACTGATGGGAATTTCACAAAACACAGTGGAGGTTTTGGGAATTAGAAGGTGAAGCTGAGAGCCAGTACTGGTGTATAGAGGTGTGTTAGGGAATCATCACAGGGAGAAAGGATGACCTGCATGTCTTGGGCTTTAGTGTATGATAGAGTGGGTCTTAAGGAACAAGGTCCCCAAGACACTGATGGCAAAGCTGTGAATTTGGGAGGTGGGGGTGGGCATGTGGTGCCCATGCACTCTCTCCTCTCTCCTACCCAAGGTAGGTAAAGCCAGGAAGAAGCAGGTCAACTGGGCACCACAAAGCCTGAGCTGCCTCTTCATTCTTCCTGGTGTTCTTTGCTTTATCTATCACTAAACAAACACCTCCTTGGGGCCCACTACACCTGAATACTGCATTACAGACTATGACAGTGAGCGAAAATCAGTTAATTGTCTCTTCAGAGTATGGGGGAAAACCTACTCCATTCATCCAACAAATATTTGTAGGGTGACATAATCCAATTTGTATATTTCTCTTTAAGATTCAATTTGGTTGCCCTGTGGAAATGGATTCAAGTGGAGTGGGAGTGGGCAAGGAGACCCATCAGGACGTCATTGCTGTCATCCAAATGAGGACAAGATAACTTCGAAGGAAGTTTCAGGAACGGAGGGAAGCATGTGGACTTGAAATGCTTGCCAGTTGTATAAACCACAGGACTTGGTGATGGACTGGAAGCAAGGGAAATGGTCATGCCAGGAACCATACATACTGGACCTAGGCAAAGAGATGAGGGGTGATGTCACACACTGAGAAACACTGGAGGTGACCAGTTTTGAGGGAAGAGTGTAGTGAGTTAATCTGAAGCTGTGAATGGAGCTAACTGTCATTAACTACTACAGCTGGTATTAATATGGACATGGTGATTTTTTTTTCCTGTTTTCCTATATACCAGTGGCTCTCTTGTGTGTTTAGCACACACCACACCACAGGATGGTGCATACTGACACCTCCCACTTCACAAAGGAAGAAACTGAGGCCCCAAGTGGTTAAATCAGTCTCTCTCAGGTCACACCCGCTGTGAATCCAACCCCAAACCCTTGGGCTTACCCATCATCCCATATCATCTCTCCAGGGAAGACTTACTTATCTTAATCTGGGTATCTAAAACCCCAGAGAAGGTGTCTTCTCTGAAAACAGACATGTGGGTCATAACCACGGACAACATGACCTAAGGAAAGAGCCAGTTCTAAGAAGAACTATCAAGACTTTGAGGAATTGGGAGAAATTGGAGTAGAACCTGATTGTTAAATATTGAGAAATGTTTGCTTTTAAAGTGGGGAGTGTCCAGGTCCTGTGGCTGCCCCAACGAAGTGCCATAAACTGAGTGGCTTCAAGCAACATCTATCCTGTCACAGTCCACGAGGCCAGAAGTCTGAAATGGAGCTGTAGGCAGGGAGCTTCCTTCTGAGGCTGGAGCACAAACCCGTTCCATGTCCCTCTCCCAGCTTCTGGTGGCTGCTGGCCATCCCTGGAATGCTTCAGCTCGGGGTGACTCACTTCAATCTCTGTCTCTGTCTTCATGTGACTTTCTGCCCTATTTCTTTATGTCTCCAAATCTCCCCCCTTATAAAGATACCTGTTGTCGGATTTAATGGGCAATCTATTCCAGTATAACATCATCTTGATCTGATTACATCCTCAAAGACCCTATTTCCAAATGAGATCACATCCACAGGCTCTGTGTGGACATTCATTTGGGTGGGATTACTTTTCAACCAACCATGGGAGAAAACTGAAATTATAGCAAAACCACGTTTGAGTCCAGGTTGGTAGGCACAGTGTCTTCCGGTGCTTGAGGCCACTTGAGTTCAGCAACAAAGCTTCATTTGCTTCCACACTGGGCATGCTCCTCATCAGGTGGCGGCGTCATTTGGTCACATCTCCTGCCAGATAACCACATAATTTCTAGGTCAGTGGTTACCGGTTTGTTAAACAGATGTTGGTTGCAATCTCTGGAGTTTCTGATAGAGTAGTTCAAGGGTGTGGCCCCCACATTGCATTTTTACCAAGTTCCCAGGTGTTGTTGGTGTTGATGCTGCTGGGCCTGGTCTACACTTTGAGAAACACTTCTCCAAATTCTCAGAAATCTGTGTTCCCCAACTCTATACGTAGGCAAAAGAGTTCACAGCTCTGTCAATTGTTTATTTCTGTTTCTTGCACGCAGTTAATGACTAGGCTCACAAAAAAAAAAAAAAAATCACCCAAGAAATGCAGGAATGTTGTTACTTGTGCTGGTTGTTATCTTAATATTGATAATTATCACTGTGTATCCCTCTATAAGTCATAATGTGCCTTTCCAGGTTCCATACAGGGTAGCTTTTGAGCCAGTGTTAAGTCAGTTCTCTTTACCCATTTTACCCAAGAAAACTGATGTTCAGGATGTTTGACACCTTGGAAAATATCGTCACCAACTGATGGTAAATGCTATGCTGCAAATCCCAGCCTTTTTATTCAAGGCCAAGCACCATCTCCACCACTGGGCAGTGGGCTTGTTGATTTTGAAACTGAATGTTGATGAAAAACATCTGGGTGTTGCTCCTCAAAAGATCCTTGCAGATCGAGACAGCCCTGGGCTTGCCCCACGTCCTGAGCTAACAGCTACGCCTCCAAGGGCTGTTGCTTCCCCTTTCTCCTCTAATCTTGGCAAAGTGCTTATCAACCAAGTTCATCAGAGTTCTTCATTCCCTCTGTCTGTCCAAACAGCAAGTTTGGTTTATGCTAAGGAACATTTCCCAACACTAATTCTTTGATGTTAATTGGTCCACGACTCTTCCTTCCGAGGAGCTGGGAATGGTAAACACAATGTAGATTGTATTCTGTGCTGTTGGCCTCAACCTCTCTCCTCTGTAACACTTCCTCTCTTCAATATTATGCATCTGGCAAGTGGTGCTGCTGAGATTTGAACCTGCAGAGCCTTTGCAAACCTGTTTCCCAATCATCTGCTCACAGTACCCTCTCAGGGCCCTCAGCAGCTCATTTTCCATCAGAATCTTGCCAAACTCCTGGAACTGACACAGCAGACTGTTCCCAGCAGAGGAGTTCCCAACTCATCTGCCACATCTGTCCTCCTCACCTGTGTCTCCACACCTTCATGGGGGTGACATGCATCAGAGCAGTTAAAAGCACAATCTTTGAACCCAGGCAACTCTAGATATGACTTCCCACTTTTCACCTTACTGTATGATCTTCAGTAAGTCACTGACTTCTCTGAGCCACCATTTCTTCGTCTGCAAAATGGGTGCAAGAATATCAAGCTTGCAAAGCTGCTGTGAGAATTAATAATTTGTGCAACAAGTGGCATCTCAATCATTGGAGCACCTGTTATATTCAGCATGTCATTGCCTCCACCTGGATCCACAGGTTCTTAAATGCTCAACCCACTTTTCCATCACAAGAAAATAAACTAAGCACCCCTGACGTGATTCCTATTGCATGTTTGATCATCTCAGAGCCTTGGCAGAATATGCAGCAAATACCCTGGTTACGCCCCTTCCCAGCCTATTCCCTTCTTCCAAACAATAAATGGCCTTTTGAAATTCTAATTCTTTATCCAATAATAATAATGGCCACAATTTGGGTCCCTTAAAATTTGCTCAAATATTTGCAAAAGGAGTAACATTGAATGGAACTACTCCATTTGGAAGGCACTACTATAATTCTCATTGATAGTCACTCAGTGAGGTTAATCAGAACCCTAATATCTCTGAGTTGGAAGGAGCCCTGTGACCCATTCCATTTCACTAGGCTGATACTCAGCCAGTCCCCAGGGTATCTCATCTTTCCTTCTTCCCCCACACCCCCCATCTCTTAACCCGAATCAGTCTTCCATCCTCATCCTCAGAGGTTGGGTGAGGAGCACCCAAGCTAACTAATCACACTGTGGTGCAATTCTCTGTTTCCATGTCTCTGCCTGCTCTGGTTTACTGGATAAGTGAATGTCTTCATGAATGAGCAAGAATGTCAAGCAGAACAGTGGGCACAGCAGGGACCCTTTATCACTGCTTGCTGACCTGCAGTGTCCCCAGTCCAGTTGTGCTACGCCGACTATGCCGTGGGATAAGTTTCCAGGAGACCAAAGAAATAGTCAGAAGTGGAATGTGGGGTATAAGGTTTATTGAGACATGCTTACGGGGAAGATCTAGTGGCCACAGGCTGAACAGGTACTTTGCCAGAAAATATCACCTCCATTCTCCCATGATGCTCTGTCCAGTGGCAGCCAGCTTGATGAGCACTTTCCTCTCCAGGGTGCCCTTGTTCACTCCAGCTACCATGGGGAGGGGAGTTTGCTTTAGGCTACAGAAGCAGTGACATCACTAGTTTGCTGTGCTCCTTGTGTGACCAGCATCACAAACTTGAGCTGAGGGGGGAGATTACTTCCAGGGTTAAAATGAATAGAGTGTGAGGAAACCTCTCCTTAGGTTATCATCCTAGTGGAACCAGGAAGTGGTACACCTCGAGGTATTTTGCCAGGAAGCTTCTGCTAATTTACATGACTTTCCAGTAAGGTGCAAACACCTGGGGCTTATCACTGGCAGACATCACCCTTCCTTTCAATCATCCTTTGGAGCATCACCATCATGATGAGACTGCTCTTGCTCCATCCCCAGTGCTCTCCTCCACCCTGCTGGGGTTGCCTCTGAGGCCCCAATAGGTCACACTAGGCATCCCTGGAGACCAGGTCCTCCCAGCTCCCAGCCAGCTCGATAGCTGTGAAGCATTTGCTGGGCCTGAAAATGCTTCCCTCCCCAGGGTCACATTTGAAAGCATAATGTAGTTCTGGAGCTTCAGGGTGGAGAAAACACCACTTCATTTATTTCCATTTCCTTCCTGCCTCTGGGCAACCATTCCCAGGGAAAGGGCTCTGATTATGAGACGGCAGGCTGGCACAATCAGAAAATGACTCATCCCAACATGGTAGTCCGGTGCTAGTTAAACACAACAGTAAAGGGGGGAAAACAGACCCATCGGCAGTTACGCAGTTGCTGTCTGGGACAAGAGACTAAGCCAGAAAATGTTGATGCAAAGTCATTTAATAAACAGGCCCTGGGGAAATAAAAACAGTGAAGGAGATAGGATACCTGCCCTCCTTGTGCTCATGGACAAGCAGGGCACCGGCCTCTCCCAGCTGAGAGCCCAGGGGTGGAGGGAATCCCTCCAGGCTCACTGGTACAACAAGGAATCTGCAGTTGGCCTTTGGTATCTGCACATTCTGCATCTGTGGATTTAACCAACCATGGGTCAAAGATACTTTTAAAAAACGTGTCTGTACTGAACATGTACAAACTTTTCTTTTTGTTGGTGTTCCCCAAACAATATGGAGCAACAACTATTTACATAGCATTTATATAGTATTACAATTAACCTAAAGATGATTTCAAGCATATGGGTGGTCATGCATAGATTAGATGTAAATACTACATCATTCTGATGAGGCCCTGGAGCATCTGCAGATTCTGATAGCCAAAGG